>CAKAOI010050231.1:29705-44376 GCA_916701655.1 Sebastiscus albofasciatus | reverse complement strand
GACTTCACACTTGTACAACCACGGTGAGTCTAACGCTGTCTGTGGCTTCTGTCTAAATGTGCTTACAGGGACGATTCTAGGATCAGACCTTTAGGGGTCAGCCCTTAATGAGAATGTGGACATTTTGAGCATGAAACACTTCGTTTCCTGCATTCTGGTGAATTTTTATGAACCAATTTCTGCCTTTTATGCATCAAATATGGTGGAAATGTCTTTATTTATGTAAAGGAAAACAAAAATTCAGGCACCAGGTGACAATTCAAAATATAATGGAATATAATGCAGTAGCTCAAGGCTCTCAGTCTGTATTGCTTTCAAATATTTATTCTCCTGTAGATAAACATTTTTTCATTTAATTTTATGCCTTTATAACCTATATATCTATGGTAAAAACAATCCAACATTGACCCAACATTTGACCCCGCTCTCTGTCAGAACATTCAGCAATTTTATTTGCCAACGTTTCAACTTATTTGTTTTTAATCTGCGACATCATGAAATTTACTACCTACTTCTTCTCCTTTGGTTTTACTGGTGGAGTACCAACGTTAAAGGTACAAATCGCCACCTACTGTACTGGAGTGTGTAACATCATGACTTTACAGAGAAAACCGGTTATTAAACCTGTTTAAATAACCTAAGTAACCCAAGTTCACAAATTCTAAAAGATTCAGAAAATAATAATAATTGGCCTAATAATTAACCCTAAGAGTTAGACCCATTTTTGTCTTTTTTAGAGGGGGACAGGAGGTCTGCAGGGGAGATAGCAGGTCATATATATATGTAAATTGTGTATAAGGGCTTAGCCCGTGCTCTATTATGTCTCATAAGTTTTTGTAGCAATTTTTTCGGTTGCAAAAAACTGCATGGTTTTTACCTAAAACTGCATGGGAGTAGCATAAAGTGGACATGTCTGTAAAAGGGAGACTCATGGGTACCAATAGAACCCGTTTTCATTCACATATCTTGAGGTCAGCGGTCAAGGGACCCCTTTGAAAATGGCCAAGCCAGTTTTTCCTTGCCAAAATTTAGCTTAACTTTGGAGCGTTATTTAGCCTCCTTTCCAACAAGCTAACATGACACGGTTGGTACCAATGGATTCCAGCTGTAAACAAAAGGTAAAAGATGGATACATGAATACTTTGTAAGACATTTAGTCTTCCGTCACCTGTTTGTTCTTCCAGTCCTCAGGAATGTTTTGTGATTTTTTGCAAGATGAGCTATGGAAGTGTGGCTTCAGTATTTTGGGTCAGCATTGCACCTGTTTCCCATCTCATCTGGGAGGACTTTGGGGGCAGATGTGGACCTGGCACCAACTACAAAGTTTCTAGAAAAATAAGTTTGGATTTGGGGCGTACGAAGGGAGATGGATGTGATATAGAATGCATACCATTTACATTGTGGTTTTCATTTGATGTTTTTCTTTTTCATCATCATTTACATTACACTGACTGCAAGAAGTGGACATGTTTTGATTAGTTATATTAGATAATTCGCCTCTTCACCTGTGATGCATCACACTGATGAATGCAGAAATTATTGTCATGTGCGGACATATCATTTTTGGCTCATGATGAAGTCAAAGAGAGTCGGTTTACAATGACAGACACGTTTATAATGTAGAGTTTAGTGCATGTCTGTGGAATGGCATGAGAAGAAAACATAGGATCCTTTCATCCTTTCAGCTCTGCCTAACATGATACAGTAGGAAAATTGTGTCCGTGTCCGTGTGTGTGTGTGTGTGTGTGTGTGTGTGTGTGTGTGTGTGTGTGTGTGTGTGTGTGTGTTTGTGTGTGTGTGTGTCAGGGAGGCAAAGCCCAGCGCAGACAGAGACAAGCTGAGGAGAGCCTGAAACCGTATATTGGCAGAGTAGAGCCAGGTAAGACATAAAGTACAGTAGAGGAGTGCCAATTTCTGGCTGCATGTCAGTTATATATCTCTTATAGACAGAGCAAGTTCTGTTTAAGGTTATTTGCTCTCTTTCTTAAGTTAAAAAAGGTGCAAAAAAAGAAAAGCATCATGGGCTGCATCTAGTGATGAAAAATATGTTCAAAATATGTTTAAAATCAAACAGTTATTATCTAAAACTGGCAAGGACAGTCCAGAGTCCAGAAAGTATAAGACAAGTAGTATTTATAATAAAAGGAATGAGCAGATAATGATCTGTACCAGTGGTTCCCAATCTATTTTCCTTGAAGCACCTCAAACAAAATCCTCTATTTGAATAAAGTGATTCAGTGTATTAAATGAGTTAGTCTTTTGTTTTATTAAATCAGCTTTTTTTAATCAATATAACTTGTCAGTTTTGTCAACATAAATAAAGTGATGATGTCTTGACAGATTCGCCAAGTGAATGCAGATACATAATATGATCTTTCTTTTGGTAACGACTTCATTAATTTACTATAGCGTTGGAACCAAAATTGATTTTTGGTTATTGTGCTTAAATAAAATGCAATTTATGGTGTTGTTAAATTGCTGCTAGACTGCCCTGTTAATATAGGGGCCGGCCTCCCCAAATAGGTTTTTGACTGCAGTGAAAATGTTGTTCTTCAAAGGCTAAATGCCAACAAATATGGATTGAACATTTTGTTAGATTTTGCTACTAAGTATCCAAAAATATATATAATTTTAAATAGTTTTATTTTCAGACTTTTGTATAAATTATCCAGTTAGATACAGATACAAGTGTTATGATTTTAGTTATACGAGCAAATCTCATTTTGGCAACTTCAGAGCAGACAAATCAGGTGATTGTCACATAATTTATTGTACGGCCATTATTCATTTGCTTTACCTTTCCTTCTTCCAACTCACTTTGTTTTTTCATCCACCACTCTGTGACATTTCATTATCTTACATAGACTTTTACAAGACCTTTTATATGATGCTCTCATCCAAAACACCTTTAATCAGCGCTGAAAGATGAATAAGTGGTCATACAGTAGGAACAGGCCTGTAATCAGTCAAAGAAAGCACAGATGTTAAACTTGGAAACAGGAAAAAAATGATGTAGTAACAACAATGTTTCTTCGTGTTTCAGAAAAGCTTTGTGAGCTGCTGAAATGCCACAGTCCAGTGGGATCTTGGTGCCAGGTAGTTCAGGAAAATGGAGTCCTCGTCCCCAAGTGTGTGTGTCCTCAGTTCTGTCCAAGGTAAACACCTCATGGCATTTAAACCAAGTGACAGTCTATTTGGGATTTTGATCATTTTCTGTTTGTGACCAGCAAATGTCCTCAAATCAATCCTTTATATTTATGTAAAGTTGCTTATTCACTGTTTGAATTTTTTAATGATTCTCATAAAAACAAAAAAAAGATGTAGATTTTGGGATGAAATCATAAAATACACATATTGTATGATCCAGCCTCACATAAAGTTTTGCTTTTGGGCACCGGCTCCTGCGATCAGGCAGAGGGCACCAGTGTGCAGTGTTCTGGGAAAGACCTATGGGAATGAGTGTTTGCTGCATAAAGAAGCCTGCAGAAAAAGACGCCGCACAGGGCTGGCTCACACAGGACCCTGTCTGGGTAAACACACACACACACACACACACACACACACACACACATGCACAGTATTAGATATTACACACAATTTCCACTGTGTATATGCAGCCTGCCAAAGTAGCTCTGTTATCCCTCTTGATCAGTCCCCAAGGCTAAATGCACTGTGGAGGAGTTAAGCCAGTTTCCATATCGTCTCCTGGACTGGTTTCTGCTCCTGAGTCGTATGGGGGAGTCCTATGCACCTGCTGCCCCGCCCCAGAGATGCCTCAGCCACACCCAGAGGACACAACTAGCACAGGTAACTGAAATTATACATGTGTAAAGTGAGCCTATAAGCAGCAGACTGACAGACACCAAAAGTCTGCACCCAAAGGAGACGATGATTGTAGAGTACTAAACATGATTTATGATGATGCAATGAAATCAATAGCCACAGCAAAAATGTAATACCAAAGAAACTATAGCCGGAAGAAGAATATACCAAGGGATCCGTTTCACTCCCAGCGTAACCTAACACTGAACACAAAGTTGTTTTTGACACCAGACACCGCCATCGTTCCAACATACAAAACTGTGCATCATGCATTGTCCAGTGAGAAATCGATGCTAACAACCTGCTGTAGCTCTAAGTGGCAAGTTCTTGTGTTGCCTGTGGTGTGGTCCTCCACAGAATGAGACACAGGCTCTCAAGAACATCATGTATAAATAGGATTTGGTCAATAATCACTAAATTATTCAATAAGATGTTGAATGGAGGGATAACTTAATATTCTTCCGCCAGCCACCTTAACCTCCCGACCTCAGATGAATTAAAAGAAAACGAATGCATTATTTTGACGATCTGAAAAGTGATATACTTTTGACAGTGATTCTCAAAGTGGGAATAATTTGCTATAAATTATAAAACTGTGCTGTATCCTTAAAAAGTGTATATCTACAGATGGGGACCATTTGCACCAATAAAACAAGCAGGCCAATAAAAACTCTGATATGATTGCACACAGCAATAAGTTCATTATTTTTAAATTGAAGCGCTTACTGACAATCAGCTTCAGACTGGTACGTTTAAAGATCTGGATTAATTAGGACTATGCCAGTCTTGTTACTGTTCATCCTAATAAACTAAACTAACATTTGCTAATTAGCAGTATAGGCTATAGGCCTAAACACAAAGTAAAGCCGATGGGAATGTCATGAGCTTTAGTATTTGATCAAGTGGTGTCATTACATGAAAAGTCAAGGGATCACCAAATTAATTAGGATTAATCCTCTGAAGACCTTGAATGTCGGTACCAAATTGCATGGCCAAAGGGAATGGGAATCACAGAGCATTCTGCAGCATAAGGAGCTACGGTAGCTGTCATTATCTGTTACCGGTATATTCATCTGTCTTTTGTCGATTGTTCATCGACAGAAATGTATAAAGTACGTGCGAAAGACAAATGCCCATGTAAAGAGAAGCTGACAAAGGCAAGGGGTCGATATATTACAAAACTGAAGTTGGTCAATAATATTGATCCTTACTAATTAGGAGGACTTTGAGAGTGTGCCACCCATCACAGTCGCTGATGTGTTTTGGCGTTAGTGAACACCTGGAAGTAGTTCAAAAATATGTAAATCTTTGGAGGCCGATGTCCAATTTACAAACAAGTTGGTACAGGACCTTCAGATCTACAAGCTAAATGCCAACTACACAATCATCCAGACAAAGAGAAGCTGGCTAATGTTATGCAAACTGAATGCCAACAAAACATCTGCTAATACTACATAATTAATCTACCAGTGTCTTGCAAAATGAAACCTATAACGTTAGCGTACCTTTGTGTCTCACTGTATAGTATATATTAGGGCTGTCAATCGATTAAAATATCTAATCATGATTAACCACAAATTAATTGCACATTTTTTATCTGTTCAAAATGTATCTTAACGGGAAATTTGTCAAGTATTTGATACTCTTATCAACATGGGAGTGGGCAAATATGCTTGCTTTATGCAAATGTATGTATATATTTATTATTGGAAATCAATTAACAACACAAAACAATGACAAATATTGTCCAGAAACCCTCACAGGTACTGCATTTAGCATAAAAAATATGCTCAAATCATAACATGGCAAACTCAAGCCCAAAAAGGCAACAACAGCTGTCAGTGTGCTGACTTGACTATGACTTGCCCCAAACTGCATGTGATTATCATAAAGTGGGCATGTCTGTAAAGGGGAGACTCGTGGGTACCCATAGAACCCATTTTCATTCAGATATCTTGAGGTCAGAGGTCAAGGGACCCCTTTGAAAATGGCCATACCAGTTTTTCCTCGCCAAAATTGAGTGTAAGTTTGGAGCTTTATTTTACCTCCTTTGTGACAAGCTATTATGACATGGTTGGTACCAATGGATTACTTAGGTTTTCTAGTTTTATAAGATACCAGTATCTTCACTCTAGCTTTAAAACTGAGCCCACTGAAAGATCGATTACGTGAATGCGTTAAAAAAATGAGTGGCGTTAAAGCAAATTTGCGTTAACACGTTATTATTGCGTTAACTTTGACAGCCCTATTATATGTATATATACATTTCGTCTTTTGAATCTTATTCACTGTGTAGTGTTTTATGTTAGTTCAGCAGTTCTTTTGGCAGATGGCACTCTTTTACCCTCCAGGTGACGTCACATTCCCATTCCCTGTCCATCCAATAGCTGCAGGTCAACATTGCCATCCCGACGCCTAATGTCGCAAGCATGGCTAACAATGCATGGCTATCAATGTATGTTTATATCATTTAGTGCCATACAAATTAAATAAGCAGTTTTCTTCTCTTTCTTTAGAAAAGATTTACCATCCTGGACAAGAACAACGATGGCAAGTTGAGCCGCAGGGACCTGAGGAAGCTGCGTTACAAGAGGATGCCGCTGGAGCACTGCGCTACACCTTTCTTTCAGTCAGTCCCACCTCTAACGCTACATTGCTGCCGCCAAGATTTTACCTGTTGGATAATATATGATGATTAACTTGTGAATTCAGTATTGGCATGTTTTTTTTTCCTGAAATGTCAAGCTCATAAAATCATAGCATTCACATATAATAACTATGATTGTGATGATTATTATGATTCATTTTTAGTGTTGCATGTCTTTTCAGGTATAAAAGTAGCATGGGTGGAAAACAGTCTATGATTACATGGCCTATTTGATAAGTAGGTAAAATCCTACTTAGGTAAAATCCTACTTACCATGAGGAGACTGAGGAGTAAATACCGTGAGGGCTGTGTTGCTCACCATGCTCATATCACCATCACCTCATGTCACACAAAGGCTCATAATGTGAACCTTCTGTCTCTTGCAATATGTTACTTTCCAGCTAATTACTGAAACACCAAGGGTTAAAAATGTCACACAGCGATGCATTTCGCCCCCGCTCTGTGACCAAGTTGCACCTCCCACCATGCTGTTCTCTCTGCACGCCATCCATCCATTCATCCTCCATGCCAACACCCGCTTCCTGTGTCCTCCTCCCCTCCGATCTCATGACCACACCATCTCTCCATCATCTTACTCCTCCTCCTCCATGTTGAAGCACTTCTGTCCCCCTTCCGTGCTCCCTATACTTTCATCTTCAGATCCTCTGCCTCTCTTTCTCTCAGTCCTTCCTCATTTTCACTCATTCTTTCATCCTTCCATCTCTCCCCTCCTTTCTCTACCATCCATACTACCACCCAACCCCCTTTTTCTCTGTCAGTATGCGGTGACAGGTTCTGTGGGAGAAGGGCTGGCTGTGTCAATGTCAAGCCATTCCCAGCAATGATAATGTTTATTACCCACTGTGTCTCCCGCTGCCCATGGATTAACACAAATTGAAGGAGTACCCTTCAGAGATGACGCTGCAGGGTGAACTGAAAGACAATGGCTGTTGAAGAGCCCCAACGCACTATGTCTTTGCGTATCTGTCGTGTTGTGTGCGCATGTAACAAGTACGTGAACGCATGCCGTGTTCTGAGGTCACCATGTGTTATATATACTGTGCTGTGTTTGCAGGTCATGTGACCGTAACAGGAACAGGAAGGTGACCCTGCGAGAGTGGACGACCTGTCTGGTGGATCGCTCCGAGGCCTGGTTCTACCATTTCATGTGTAAGTCACAACTTTTTTTGCCTCAATGTTGCTGATGTAATTCCTCATGGTGACAGACAGATGTTGATGAAGGTTATAGCTTACTTAAAGCACATTTTTATTGTAAAAGTAGTCTATTGTATTTTTATGCAGTTGAAGAAGAGCAAAGTTTATCAACCAGCTTAAGGGGATACATGTTCTTCTATTCATTTTGCTTTCAAGTTTTGCTTCAGGATTAAGTCTAAATCATGAACTTTCTCCTTAGGAAAATATTTTCCTGGATGAGGATTACATTTATTTATTTAGTAACGCACTTCCATAAAATTGGTGGACTTCTAAGAAGTAGATTTAAAAAAAAAAAATGGTCAGAATAGTTGCAGTGGAGGCCAAGACATCCTGAGTTTCATTGACTTCAGGGACCCTGATGACAAGATTAGGGTCTAGTAGTAGTACTCCTCGAGATGAGTAAAATGGTTCAGGCTTGATCTCTGTCTGAATTTGGTCAGACACTAAAATTCAGATTAGAACATCCAGATTCAAACACAAGCGACCCACATTTTTTTTTGACATGCCTTGAATTTTGATTCCATGCCATTTTTGATTCTGAATTTGAATTTGAAAAAAAAAATATAACATAAATTTAGAATACTGAGCACTTGAATTTGTGAACCCTAAAAATATGTATATACACTGGAAATTAAGTTTTTGCACAAACTTTATCTTCACTTGTATTGACCACATGAATTCAGATATATTCAGAAATATTTCGGTGCTATAAATTGTATTGTATTTAAATTTCAACATTGAGTATTCACAGTTGATTCAAATAGACAACTAAAGAACATTACCTACAAGAAACAATACAGAGTTAATTTAAAAAAAAATCTTTTGTTAAAAACATGCTTTTTCCAAGTCAGTAAAGCAAATTGTCTACACTTATATATAATTTGTCTCCCTTATATCACAGGCCATTCCAAACCAAAATGATTTGTTGTTTTATTTGTTGTATCCACAGCAATGAGAATGGGCTCCCGTCAGCTGTGTCCTACGATCAAAGAGAACCACCTTTGACATGAAAAACGGCTCTGATCTCCCTCCTGTTTGTACTGTAAAGAAACTCGCTGAAGACAACGTCACCACAGTTACCTGATTTAAAAACTACAGGATGGCATCTCTAACCACACTGCTCACGCATCTGTTTCACATTGCAGCTCGTAACACAGTGATTTATAACCTCATCAAATGTGAACGTCTGCTGGTTGTCTGTGCATTCATGTGAGTAAATAAATGTCTGGACGGACTGACCGCCAGTCTTGTTAATTACATCTGCTGACATTTGTACATTTGTGTTGTAAAAGACAATAGGCAGTATCAAGTACCAAATGCCATGGCATTGCTTTGAATAGCCAATTAAAAGGGAGGACGGCAGCAGAGCAGACAGACAGCGTGATGTACACTGAATGACAAACTAGATGGGAAATAAAGATAAAGGGGGGAAAAGAAGAGCTTATTATGGGATGACGTGACCGGAGAAGAGACAAAGAGATAATAAAGGTGGTGAAGGGGAGAAGTAGAGGAAAGTGTCATAATGCACTAGAGGAGAGCGAGGGAGGGGAAAGGAGGGAAGCAAAGTGACTGAAGGAAGGAGAGAGAAGTATAAAGTGTGTTTGTGAAAGATGGGAGGAGGTAATGCACTGTAAATGGGAGTTGAGAGTAATGGAGTAATGCATAAAAAATGGATCAGAAATGAGGGAAAGACTGAGAACGGAGAGTGAGAGGGGGGGAAGGGACAGCTGAGAAAAGCGGGAGGAACTGAGGAAGGTTTTTATGCTGCAAAATATTTCCTTTACAGCCGACTCTGTAAATAGCATCTCCGAGCATGATGCAGACTATTTGAAACACTTGACCTCTGTCAAGGTAAACAAAAAAAAAACCTGCATAATGCAAGCTTGCTGACTTTTTGTACATATGTACCATCTATAATACATGCTGCTCTAAAAACTCTTGTTGCATCTTGTTTGTTTTGCTGTTTTGTGCGTGAATGTGTGTGTGTGTGGTTTGTCTCGAGTTGGTGCTACAAGATCAATAGGAGGATGCGTGTGTGTGGCCTGCGGTGGTTTCTTTGGTATGACTGGTTTCTCTGGACTAATTAGCCTTCACATTTACCATGCCTGAAGGATGAGGAGGGTGAGAAAGAAAGAAGAAGAAGAAGAAGAAGAAGACACTGGAAAGAAGATGAAGAAAGGGGGAGAGATTTCAGCACTCATTTTGAGATGCAGATTCAGTGCAGACGCCAGGCGAAAAAACGAGGACCGAGGACTGCTTGCTCTACATGTCGTGCGGAAAGAAAGTGCATCATCATGAATATCAAAACAAGATGTTTTCATTCCATCAGATTTTCACTCCAAAACTTTTTGATAAAGTGGAGTGTACCACTGGAGGGCTGCAATTGGCGTACGGAGTGAAAAACAAGTCTAAACTGGGGGAAAAACAAGGAAAACAGGCATGGGGAAAGAACAAAAGCGGAGAGATTAACTTTACTGAACTGAGATGGAACTGTATTTGCTAATGATGAGCGACCTGGTACCCGATTCGACTGTTATCAGGCCATTAAATAGGCGTTACAACTTCATTAGGTTTAGGCAAAAACTTTGTTTTTTGGTTAAAATAACTACGAACACAAAGACAACTACACATTATTGATCTCACACAAGATGTGAACTCCAGTCTCCCGGGAGAAAATACTGTGTTTTGAGTCTCATCTGTTCTCCCCAACTTTCACCCCTCATGGAGTTTCATGCTATCTATAATACAGCGCCTGACTACCGCTTCTGCTCCTGTCATAACTACTACGGCCGCTAGAGGTCGCTGTCGTGTTCTTTTATACCTTCTTTCGGTGATCTACCATGTGAATAGATGATAAAAACCTACTAGTGGGTGTAGTAGGCCCCTACTGACCCACATCTATGGGGCTTATAGCGACCGATAACGCTGACAACAGTCTAATCGGCTGGACCTGCGGAACAGCTAGTTGTTGGTCCTGTCTCTCCGCTATGTAAAAAATACAAATTCCATGCCCCCACTACCTCCTCCAACGAACATCTCTCCTCAATCGCTCCCTTCTTCCCCAGGGACTACTTCCTC
The DNA here is from genome assembly GCA_916701655.1 of Sebastiscus albofasciatus. Classification (NCBI taxonomy): domain Eukaryota; kingdom Metazoa; phylum Chordata; class Actinopteri; order Perciformes; family Sebastidae; genus Sebastiscus; species Sebastiscus albofasciatus. The sequence goes on along the minus strand of CAKAOI010050231.1, from coordinate 33,614 downwards.
TATGTGGAAAAAAATAAATAAAATGAGCTCTTGGGGCCACCCCTGGAGGTCCAGCATAGCCTACACACCTCCTCCTCCTCCTCCGCCTGCTTTGTGTGTCTTCATACCCCCCTCCTCGGTGCTAATAGATTCCCTTTCATTACTTCTGGACCACCACTCCTTCCATCCCCCCATCCAAACACACAGAGGGCAGTTGTAGATTGATCCACCTAATCCTACTCTACCTTTCTCTCTCTCACACACACACACACACACACACCGTTCACCTCCATCCCTACTGTCCTCCCCTGTCACACCCCATTTGGGTATTAGAGGAGAGACATATCTGTGTGCCACCCACCTCTCTAACCTTGTTCTCTCCCCACCTCCTCCTTTTGGAGCTGATCAGAGATCTGATCTGTGATGGCTTGCTTGCATCACTCTCTCTCTTCTCACACATTCACACACACACACACACACACACACTCCCAAGGGACTCTGACAGCACAGGAGCAGATGGGCGGCTGGTGATGACATGTTGTTAAAAATAAGAATTCCTGTTAACCCGTTGTCAGCTATAGCACGCCCTCCCTCCCTCATGTCCTCCCCATTTCATCTCCTCTCTCTCTGTCAATTTCTCTCCATCACTTCCTCTCACTGTCAGTCCCTCTTTCTCTCTTTGCTTTTACGGCACTGTCCATGTAGGCTATTACTCAGTACCAAAGCCAACTATAGCTGTGGCAGTGAAAGCACGCAGCCTCGAGACCCCCCGACCCCCAGAACATGATATTTAATACATGGTTGTCATAAAGACGGCCACTTGCATTATGCATGGCTTGTAAGCAGGTATCAATAATAGATGAAAAGGCCAGTTTTGCAGTTTCTTTTCATGCAATTAAATGAAATTTTAACTCTCACTTTCTGTCGCTCTCTGTGCGGATGGAGTTTGTCCGGTGACTGTATGCCGATAAATTATTAAACGGCAACACAAGAGGAGAGGAGCTGTGCGGATCAAAAGAAATATTCAGGCCAGTCACGATGGCAGTGAAACAGAGAGAGGATGTGTGTGTGTGAGAGAGCTTGCGAATGTGTGTCACCCAAGCTTGTGCATCAATTCCAGGTCCGACAGATGTCCGACAGATGTCCGAAGTCTTAGGAAAACAGACCACAACGTGTTTCTAAAATCTCCCCCGAAAAACAGTATAAAAGTTGTTAGGACGCAGCTCATACACAAAGTTGTATGTGTGCAGTAATCTCTCAAAGGTTAATCACCATCCAATCTTCAAACGCAGCCGCCGTATCGTGCTCTGCCAGATTGCCGACTTTCAGAACTTCTTAGGGACTGTAAAGTGGGCCAGCGAATGGAGAGGGAGAGGGAGACTGGTGGCTTTGAAAGAGAGTCCAGCCGCAGCAAAGGGTCCTCTCTCAGAAAAAAAAAAAAAAAAGGACCAGTTGTGATACATTTATTAATAGCGCTCATGGGCCACATTTTTTATTCTTCTTTGAAGTGATGTTGCAGACAGAGAGGAAGGGAGAGAGGGGGTCTCTCAGATTTTAGCCTCCGGTCAGACAATATTCCCTCTGGGTGGAGTGGGTCCCATTCAGAGCGACCTCAATAGCCCTCCACTGAAGTACCTGGTGAATGAGCGAGAAAAGGCCCCATCACAGAACGGGAGAGGGGGAGTTAGCACACAATGAGGCGAGTCTCTTTCTATTTTCCTAATGATATTGATTAAAGAGCTCAGGAGAGAGAGCGCCGTACATGAGGCCCACCATTGTGTGGAGATGAGAGGGCTGGGTTGGGTTGGAGAGCTACTGATATGAATGCCCCCCAATCCTCTGAGATCTACACTTGACCTATAGGTGGAGGACATAAAGCCTTCAATATGGATGTCCATATACAGACTTTATAGGTATAGTCTCTGTCTGGTAGAATTCCAGTTCATTACATTGTGTCCTCACGATAACAAGCGGGGGACACAGGTTTCTAATTTCAGCTATACAGACCGGAGGATTCACTCTGAAACCGAGCCCCATGGGCAGCAAATAGCCAACAAGCTACTGAGCATATTAGCCTAGATATGCAACAGTTTTCCCAAACTTCCCTAACAGCAAGACTGAAATCAAGATTGGCAAAGTCTTCGATGAGAAAAATATGTAGAGAGAGAAAAGGTGAGGAGATTTATTGTTAGAGGAATCTGCACAGTAAATATGAAGCTACACATATAACCTCCCGTAAGACCTCAAATTGGCATTTTGTGTGCTGTACTGAGCCAAGCTAGCTGTTTACACCTGTTTACAGTCTTTGAGCTAAGTTAAGCCAACGGTCTCTTGGCTCCAGCTGTACAGACGTGAGAGTGGTATCGATATCATCTAGGCCTAAATCATTGCAAAAAAGTGAAGAAGTATTTTCCAAAATGTCCATTTATTCCTTTAAAACAATGGATACGAGAGTTGCTGAATTTTGCATTAACAAAACTATTTAAACAGTTCAACTGTTCCTTTAACTAAGATGTAACTTTATCAACTTTGTATGCAAGACGGTAAAGCATGAAAGCATTGAAATAATACATGTCTGTATTAGTTCATGTTCAAATTATGTATGTATACAACAAGAAATAACAACCAGGCTAGAATGGCACTCAGAGAGCGCAGACCTCCGCCAAGCTGCCCGAGTACGATTGCACCCCCTCTCCATTCAGCTTGCGCCATCATCCACGTGTATTTTTGTTTATGTTGAGATCAGCTGTACATGGCGGAGCATCGTAAAACACTTCATACAAACTGGACAGAAACAAAATAAAACTCACCCAAATCGTTGCTGTTACTCTTTCCCACAATCACCAAGTGTCCTTTGGTCGAACTCAACTCTAATTTAGTTTAATGTGAAAAAATTATGAATCTGCAGTTGAGTTAAAGGTGCTCTATATGATATCCAGAACAACTATTTGTTATGTAGCTGAATATATAGCCCATAGAGGAGTAATGTCTACCTCAACAGAGAATCTAACTCTGTGTGTGTTGTAATGAGCGCTTCTCTGTGCTTTGTTGACATGGCCGGCCTGGCCGTGTATGTTTTTTAGTGCATGTTTGTTCATGTGAGCGTGCCCCACTGGCTAGCTCACAGTTGCAGCTCTGCACTGATCTCATACGGCGGTTACAGCTGATCGGTTACCAACCGTCGGCGCCATCGCAGAAGCGTATAGCACTCATCCTCCAGTTCTCCTCCAGGTTAACACTATTAGCTCTGTCAGCAGTGTTGACTTTGTTTTCACTGTTAGCACCCTTAGCTACGAGCTGCCGGCTCAGCTGTTGCCATGTTGATCGCTGTGCGGAGGTAATAGAAATACTCCTAATCTCGCATTTAGCACCTTTAAATACTGATAAAATATGTGCATTTATTCATTTACCACAGTAAAGTAAACATCACATTCAAAACTATACTGTACATTGATATTATCTGAATTTGAATCCAGTAAACATGCCAAAATCCACTGAAATCCCAAAGAGATCTGCTATCCATATTTAATGGCAAAAATAGCAGACACATAAACAACCTGTAGCTATACCTATAGGAGCTCCGAGTAACATGATGCAATGTAGAAAATGATATATGATATACAAAAATCAAATATTAGTCAGTGACACATCCAAGTGATGATGAAACAAGGGGCATACTGTTTTCTTTTATTATTATTATTATTATTATATATCTTTGGAAAAAATGAATACTCATTCAAATGTTCTCATTCTATTCATTTAATGGAAAAAAAGATAAAGGTTAAAATTTGTAAATGTTTCCTCAGCACTGTTAGAAACATGTAAAAAGTCCAGTTTGTCTCTTTTTATTTAACATCGCACAGTTTTTAATTTGTTTTTAAAGCCAGCATGCATACTAAATATTTGCATAAATCCATTAAGCGTCGGATA
>CAKAOI010050231.1:920-29685 GCA_916701655.1 Sebastiscus albofasciatus | reverse complement strand
CTTGTGCCATCATCCAGTTGTATTTTTGTTTATGTTGAGATCAGCTGTACGTGGCGGAGCATCGTAAAACACTTCATACAAACTGGACAGAAACAAAATAAAACTCACCCAAAAATGCAGAATCTGCAGTTGTCCCATGACATAAGGAAGTAATAAGACATTTTGTCTGATCTGAGGAGTTAAAGGTGCTCTATATGATATCCAGAGCATTAATATAGCAGCAAACAACTATTTGTTATGTAGCTAGATATATAGCCTATAGAGGAGTAATGTCTACCTCAACAGAGAATCAAGTCACTCCCACTCTGTGTGTGTTGTAATCAGCGCTTCTCTGTGCTTTGTTGACATGGCTGGCCCGGTGGTGTATGTTTTTAGTGCATGTTTGTGCATGTGAGCGTGCCCCACTGGCTAGCTCACGGTTGCAGCTCTGCACTGCGCTCATACGGCGGTTAGAGCTGATCGGTTACCAACCGTGGGCGCCATCGCAGAATCGTAAAGCACTCATCCTCCAGTTCTCCCCCAGGTTAACACTGTTAGCTCTGTCAGCAGTGTTGACTTTGTTTTCACTGTTAGCACCGTTAGCTATGAGCTGCCGGCTCAGCTGTTGCCATGTTGATCGTTGTGCGGAGGTAAAAGAAATGCTCCTAATCTCGCATTTAGCACCTTTAAATATTGATAAAAAAAATATGTGCATTTATTCATTTACCATATATTATGTAGCCTACTCTATTTTTTTCTTTTAAACTCGAAGACCATAAGTCCCCAAACCCTCCTTAAGTAAACATCACATTCAAAACTATACTGTACATTGATATTATCTGAATTTGAATCCAGTAAACAGCCCAAATTCCACTGAAATCCCAAAGAGATCTGTTATCCATATTTAATGGCAAAAATAGCAGACACATAAACAACCTGTAGCTATACCTATAGGAGCTCCGAGTAGCATGATGCAATGTAGAAATAATATATGATATACACAAATCAAATATTAGTCAGTGACACATCCAAGTGATGATGAAACAAGGGGCATACTGTTTTCTTTTATTATTATTATTATTATTATTAATATATATCTTTAGAAAAAATTAATACTCATTCAAATGTTCTCATTCTATTAAAAAAGATAAAGGTTAAAATTTGTAAATATTTCCTCAGCACTGTTAGAAACATGTAAAAAGTCCAGTTTGCCTCTTTTTATTTAATATGGCACAGTTTTTAATTTGTTTTTAAAGCCATCATGCACACTAAATATTTGCATAAATCCATTAAGCGTCGGATAGGCCGTCCTTCCATTTAAACATGTTCATTTAGAGGCAGTCTAAGGACCTGATCGAACAAGCGATAAGGGCACAAAGACAGTGTAACCTCTAACATGCTGTCTGAAGCCCTCTCCTACAGATGTTATCACACCAGAATGGTTAATGTATTTAACTTTTGCATCACCTCCCCTTTCCCTAATGCTGCTCTCTCTCACCCTCTCTCTCTCTCTCTCTCTCTCTCTCTCTCTCTCCTCATCACCACCCCCCATCCAGCGACCTCACCACCAGCCCCCTCACACTCACCCACTCGCTCTCAGATTGCACATTCAGATACACAAACACACACAATCACACGTGAGCCCATTTGAATTGCAAGTGAGCTCTGTTCACTATACCAGAGAGGACGTAAACAGAGAAGTGAACAGAAAAGGAGGGGGAAAAAAGAGTATAGTGACAGAGGGGGAAACAAGAAGAGAGGAGGAGAAGAGGGGGGGGACACACAAGCTTCACTGACCGGACGACATTTACACAGTGTTTAATAGGACAAGCCTCCACGTGTGAAGGACTGAGAGACAGCAGAGTGAGGAGAGAGTGCCTGGGGAGCCTTGCACCACACCAGGGGCACACAGGAGCTGGGACAGCCCTGAAGGGACACCTGATACCCTGAAGAGACACCTCCTGAAGTACAAGGAGCGAGCAGCACCCCATGGGAGACAGAGTCAGAGGAACACCCGACAGCAACCTGCTGTCGCTCCTCCTCTCCTCGCGACCAGCTCTCATCATCCCCTTCTCCTCCTCCTCCTCCTCCTCCTCCTCCTCCATCCTCGCTCCCTCTCTCATTTGATCCCATCCCTCACTTCCTGCGCAGGAGAGGGAGAGCGTGCACTGAGAGAAGGTAAGGGGGATGCATGCATGCATGCATGTTGTTGTCCTTGCAGAGCATGTGTGTGTGAGTGAGTGCGTCAGTGTCTCATATTTCAACTGGATGTGTAAGTCAGCAACTTGTTTCTCTTTGGATCAGTTCTCTGTGTGTGTGTGTGTGTGTGTGTGTGTGTGTGTGTGTGTGTGTGTGTGTGTGTGTGGACTCTGGAGGGTTTTTAAAAAATTTGAGACAGATGCAGGGCACTTTTCATTAGTGGCAGGATGGTTTTCATCTTGACAGCATGTTTAAGGGCTGTGCTCATCTGTCATCTGTGTATTTAGTTGCTCTCTGACTACCAATTATTGTCTTGTCATTTGAAAAGAAAGAAAAGTATGACTGCAGAGTGGGGCAGTGATCGCAGAGACATAAAGTATGCATCAAGAAAGGGCATGATACTAAAAGTACGAAAGTGTTTTGAGAGATGCAGGCGCAAAGGGACATGGAAAGTGAGGAAGATATGGGTTAATATATTCAAATGGACATGCAGCGAGGTAGAAAATCAGCCGTAAAATCCTATCAAGTTCCGTGGTCATTGCGTTTTTCCCCCCCTGCCATCATCTCGTCAACCCCCACCACGAACCACAGGCCAGTCCACTGCCCATAGTAGTTTTGGGGGGGGGACAACGGATCCTGCAGGGACCACCCCATGCCATTTAATCTGTCCCTACCCACAGATAACAGAAGGCAGATGGTCCTGCCAGAGCACAGGGAGATAGAAGATAGCGGAATACAATGTGCAGACAGATAGCACACAGCACTCAACCTGTCCCTCTGAAACTGAGCCTGCATCAACTTCTAAATGAGGGGGCCAAAGCAGGCAGGAAAAGGAAAGAGAGAGAAAGAAAGAAAAGGACAAACAGAGCAGGGTTGAAATATCTTTAATTAAAACCCAAACAGTATCCAGAATAAACAGTGAGTTGACAGTCTGGGATAAACATAATGGAAAGAGGAAACTAAGCGAGAGGAAAAAAGAGCAGAGAGTGAGCAGGACCATCAAAGTCAGGAGCTCCTGTGTTTAAAGGGGAGTGTGTATTTATTTATAGAGGGCGGTGGTTAAGTTCACTAAGCTCCCTCTCTCTGGAAGACCCAGCCTTTTTTTTGCCTTATGAAAATTCAATTGGCCATAATTTGCTGAGGAGCCGTATGCATATTTTATCAGCGGGTGCGTTTTGAAGAAACAAGCCCGCCAAGCTTTTTTTTTTCATTTTTATTAAGAGGGGGAGTGTGAGGTCGTGCAGCCGTCTGGTAATATGTGACACATTAGAACCCATTCGATATGGGGGCTGAAGTAAACACCAATCAGCTTCATGTGTCTGGCTAAAAAACGCCGAAACAAATTCATCGCAACCTTGTTGCATGGCAATAATGTTTCTTTCCCCCCCTTCTGATTCCAACCCGCTCTCTTCCAGTTCTCCTCTTTCCCTCTCTCCGTCTCATTCCCTCTAATTACTCTAGGATCCAACATCCTCCTCTTCTTGCTCTCCATTTCCACAGCCATCTCTTCCTCAGCCTCCCCTTCCCCTTCCCCTCCCCTCCCATTTCAATCTGCCTCTCTCTCCCACTGCATGTCTCTCAGTTAAAGCTTTATGGGTCGTTCACTCCCCTCTTTCTTTGCAAGGATAATGAGCAGGCGCCTCTGTTGCGACTTTGTAGCCGTGCGCCGGTTTGTGAGTTTGGATCTGTGCGCGTCCCGGGGCCCGAAAGACTCAGATGTGTACCTTCTGTAGCCGCCTCCGTGGTTCCACTGTGATTGTCATCTGATCTATAGGGCACAGCACTGACATAATACACCTTGTTAGAGGAAGGCGGGGAGTGTGTTTGTGAAGACTCTGTGACTTTGAACATATGTGTTTTCTCTGGGGAGCGAGAAGAACACTGAGACCTGTAATCATCCTATCCACTATCACTACACACACAATCACACACTATATATAAATATACACATAAAAAAAAGATAGAAACAATAATAGAGTGTGAAAGAACTATAATAAAAGACAGAAAAATCGGCTCTTGTTGGGGTGCCGCATTTATGTATGCTGATTGGATCCGACTGCAGATCAGAGCAGCTCCAGGTGTTGTTTGTGTCTCTTCACATCAGCATGGCGTCACTTTTTCTCCTGATAAAATGGCTGCTAATACCCGTGATGAAAGACATTTAGAGAAGAGACTCATTTGACTAAAAATAGAAATGTCGATGTAAACGCATCGACTTCAGAGTGATGTTAGCAACCCACTTTGCACTTTGAAAAGTAGTGTGATTTTTTTTTTTACCGCGAGTGTCAAGCTGTGCTATACACGCACACATCCCAGAGTAATATAGCGTGGCAATTTCTATTCCGCTGCATGAATAATTCTGTCTGAATAGGATAGGATGTTTCTTCATATCAATGAATCATCAACAGCCGCTACAGCTCTTTAGTGTCTGTGTGAATGGTACAGTAGAAATTTAACTATTGAGTGCGTTACTGTGTGTGTGTGTGTTGCTGATGGGCTCTGATTGATGTTCTTGACCTTTCCATCGTGTGTTCTCAGAGCCCGGGAGACATCCAAGAGGTGGCGACGTAGAGGGAAGTCAAAGAGTGAAAAAGACAGACAGCAAGAACCAACGATGGCACCCGCGTCCCTGTCCTGGTGTCTCGGTGCAGCTTTGGCACTGTTTTGTGGCTCTCCGTGGCCCCAGGTGCACTCCGCCCTGGCACCTGAGAATGAGGTGCCACTGCGCCCAACGACATGGTTCCCAGAGGGAAAGATCACCTCTGTAACGCTCCCCAAAGGACGAACTCGCAGGTAACAGATGGGATGGGGGAAAGGTATGAAGCAATATGCGTTCAGGTGGTCTAGTCAGATCTATAGTCTATTCAGATAACCGTCAATGTTGATCCATTTTAATTACTCATATACATTACTACTGGGTAGCTTGTGAATTTCCCCTCTGGATCAATAAAGCCTTATCTATCCTAATACGTCATAATTTATTTGTTGATTATATTTTTTATTATTTATCAGAATCTGTAAAGTAACTAGTAACTAATGTCATCAAATATAAACTATGGCTGTCAATCGATTAAAATATTTAATCACGATTAATCACAACTTAATCACACATTTTCTATCTGTTCAAAACGTACCTTAAAGGGAGATTTGTCAAGTATTTACTATCCTTATCAGCATGGGAGTGGGCAAATAGGCTTGTTTCATGCAAATGTATACACAAAACAATGACAATTATTGTCCAGAAACCCTCACAGGTACTGCATTTGGCATAACAAATATGCTCAAATCATAAAATGACTTGACTATGACTTGCCCCAAACTGCATGTGATTATCATAAAGTGGGCATGTCTGTAAAGGGGAGACTCGTGGGTACCCATAGAACCCATTTTCATTCCCATACATGTATCTTGAGGTTAGAGGTCAAAGGACCCCTTTGAAAATGGCCATACCAGTTTTTCTTTGCCAAAATGTAACCTAAGTTTGGAGCGTTATTTGGCATCCTTTGCGACAAGCTAGTATGACATGGTTTTCCAGTTTCATATGATGCAAGTATCTTCACTCTAGCTTAAAAAACGCTACAACCTCCAAAAGATCAAATAGTGGCAAAAATCGCAGGTTGCGTAATGCGTTAAAGAAATTAGTGGTGTTAAAACAAATTTGCGTTAACGCGTTATTATCGTGTTAACTTTGACAGCCCTAGTGAAAAGTAAAACATACAATATTTCCCCTTGAAATGTGATGAAGTAGAAGTACTGTAATGGTAGCAGAAAATATAAATACTCTATAAATGTACCTTAAAATTTTATTTTTCACATGAGTAAATGTACTTTCCACCACTGACAGTGATTGACAGTGCATGAAAAGTAAAGTAAGTAAAGATGTTTTTGAAACTTAAAGGCAGGGTAGGTAATCTTGACAAACTAGCAAGAGTGTACTAGATTTAAAAAATGATCCAACCAAAAAACCCAGCCCAATGTTGCCAACTCTTTTCCAATGAAAGTAACTAGCAGCATTAGCTTTTTCCATTGGGTTTAGGATTAATGCAGAAAATAAGCTCACACGTTTATGATACTTATATGTTTTGTTCCGTAAGATAATTTCCACAAACGAACACCACTTTTATGGTTTTTGAAGCGTGAATGCAATCACCAGAAGTAAAAAGCTAACATTAGGCTATGAACGAACTACACCACGGTCGCATGAGTGCGAGTATACACAACGAGGCTGTGATGACGTTTAGAAGTCTCATTTAGCCAGTTGTTACCAACCGCCTTTTTTAAGACACATAAAAGCTTAAAAATTCACGAGTGGGATATTTACTGACGTGTTTTATTTCGTAGAACAAAACGTAAAAATCTCTTTAGCTTGTGTTAACCACAGACCTTATTTCAAGCATCTAAAAAAAACATTAAAAAAAACCCTTGACTTTGCGACGAGGGAACCGGAAGTGCTAAAATCAAATTTTCTCTATTTTTCTATGACAGTCCTGCGACAGCCACAGATACCTTTAGTTTTTTTTTGCCAGAGCATTTGATTTATTGATTGTTGTCAGGATATACAATTTCAACAAATAAAACAAAACATTTTTTTTAACAGCACAAACAACCCTACCTTAAACACCACACTAAATGACTCCATAAAAAAAAGCGAAGATTTCCCTCATTTGCAGTTCATTGAAGGTGCATGAATAAATCTTGAGGCCTGCTCATCAGATTTGCCCTTGTTTCCACTTCAATAACAAGTCACCAGCCCATCCATCGACCACCTTTTTGGAGACGGTGGCTGATTCCAGCACCACTGTAGCGAGAGCGAGAGGAAGTGGAGCCCATTTGGCCTGAACCCTACACACCAGTGCCAGTGCTTGCTTTCTAAAACTGGGAGCTGAAAATTGAGAAATGCATCTCCCTGTGTGCTGCAGTCTGTCCGTCGGTGCAGTTAAGCAGAACCGCACGGCAAATAATGCAGAGAAAACACCGATTCAGAAATTAATCACTCTATTAAATAAGCCACAAAGCGCCCTTGAGAGTGACAGTGTCACACATCTGCTTGGAAACAACCGCTTCCACCATCTGCACTAAATCATGAATAATGATGTTTGTAAGGATGGAGAACAAATATTTATTAGCAAATAACCGCGCGGTTGCTTAATTTTGATGAAGGGTAACTAGCTGTGAAGAAATGACATAAAAAAAGAGACAGACTTCTTCTATGTCGCGTCCTTGTTTGAGGTGAAAAGTTCAACATTGAATCAAGAGTTAACAACAGCGGTTGTTTGAATTAAACCAAGACCAGACCACCACAGCGGGAATGTTAAATGTCCTTTAACTGCCATCTAAAATGCAAATCTGTAATCCAACATGCAACAACATCTGATCACAATAATGGTTTCTATTCTGAGCACGATCCCAGATAGTTACAGCAAACAGGCAGATATCCATCTGAGACTGTCAATGCAGTCTTATCATCCGACTCCCAGGTCACCTCTCCTGATCTGCTATCAAACCGCTGATCAGCATGTAGGCAAATGGAAAGACAGCGACTGGCAACGGTCTGCAACGTTGAAATTCAATTCAAGCTTTTGGAAAAAAGAAAAATTTTAACCAGCTCATGCAGCGTATCTGCAAAATCATCCAACAAAATGAAAGAATGTTGCACAGTATGCACTTGTCTTCTCATCCATCACCTCGCTGCTTAATCGAAACAGGATGTTATCTTTTTGACAGTCCCCCGTGATGAAACTTCTTTGTGGTTATCTCTGGTGTTTCTCCACAGGCTATACTTCACGCTGAAGAAGAAGGCTCCGGTGATGTCGGTGACTGTCAGCCCCTGTGACCTCCCCATCGAATGGAGCTTGGCAGCCCGCACCTTGAAGGACAAACCCCTCAAGAGCCTGCAGTGTGAGTGAACAGTAAGACCACAACTTTATAGAAGTTTTTATTGGACTTTATTAGTTGGAACCCACAGAAGACATGTTTATCACTTTACATGTAAACCTTACAGTACATATTTACAGAGTAAGTTATGTGTATTTGCAAATCGCTCTGTATTTTTGTGGATGTGACTTTACACAACACAAATATACAAAAATACGTTTGTGTGTAGTGAAATATTTGCAGATCATGTTACATATTTGTGAATTGTCTTCTGTGGATTACAACTATTATCTACAGATCTGCTGCGGTACCAATCGGACAAAATTATGTAAACAAACAGGTGGAAAGTTACAAATGCACAGGAAGCGATCTGCAAATGCGCAAATAGATGCACAAATGTGTAGATATCACTTTACATGTAAACCTTAAAATACGTATTTACAGAGTAAGTTATGCGTATTTGCAAATTGCCTTGTATTTTTGTGAATGTGACTTTACACAACACAAATACAAAAATACGCATTTGTGGATAGTGAAATATTTGCAGATCATGGTACACATTTGTGGAATGTCTTCTGTGGGTTACAACTAATAAAGTCCAATAAAAACTTCCATACAACCTGCACCTCCAGACACGCACTGTGCCCTGAAGATCATCACTGCGTCTGGCTAAGCCAAGACGATCAATTAGATATTATCATCACTATATCACAGATAGGGATTTAGTAGAGGGCAAAGACTCTAATCTTACTTAACTTTGTGTTTGTAAAAGAAAGTTTACTTTTTGGAACACCAGAAGTTTAGTACAGTATAAGAATGATCAAACTATTAGAAGTCTTATAAGGTATATAGTTGTTTACATTGCTTGTTTGTCTTTTGTTTGCAGCCTGGAGATCATAGCTTTAAAGGGACTCTATGCAAGAATCAGAAATTGCTTGTTAACAGTGACACTTAAGGCCGTTAAGTTGCAGCGTCCTGTTGCTCGTACTACGTAGACGCAGTGAGGCGACACACACGAGACTGAACGTGACAGCTAAAGCCACAGTATCACTATATATTTCACATGCTTGGCAGTAATGTTAGCGGACCAAACGAAGGTCCCTCCGTGAATCGAAGGCCCGGCCGATGTTGATACTAGTGTTAACTTTTCTTGCTTCAGCCTCCCGATCGTGGTCAGAAGGCACAGGTGAGACATTGTAGTTTTGTTCTCCTGGGCCGGAGTTGAGTTGGAGTTCTTCCCTTTAAAAACAGTCAAAAGGCTGATCGAGGAAACTCAGAAAATCGCGGAAGGTCTAATTTTTTATGTTAGGTTACAACCTGTTCACACATTGGCAATAAAAAAAGATTAAAACACATTTATAAAAAATTACATACAGTCCCTTTAATTTACCACTGCTGTTATATCACATGTATAGACCAATAAACTGATTCCCTTCAACCAATCACATCACAGCTGAGGCCTTTGTTTTTTGAAAAGAGGTTTTCTCTGAATTTCTTTGTCACAAATTCTCAGGTAGATAAAACTGAAATTATTTCTCCATCTTCTTATCAGCACATTTTACTCGTTTGTCTAAGTTCAGAGCAATAGAAATGCTATATATTTTTTTCTAAATGCCACCCACTATCTCTGACAAGGACAGAGATAGTGAGTGTGATCATATCTGGTTGTCACACTGCCATAAATGTTATATGAGGCTATGGATTTCAAAATCTCATAAAAAACACACATGAACTGAAAGCGCTGCTCCTGATTCAAACATTGAATAAACAATGAAATAAAACCTAAGCTCTTATTTTGTGCTTCACCAACCAAACAAATCAAATAAACTCAAGAGATTAAAACAGCAGCAGAATTACAGAAGGGCCTAAAACTAAAGTCAGGGCAATAAGTTCTCAAAGTAAGAGGTGCAGATTTCTAGAAAAGAAAATATACCTCAGAGTGTTCCATGAGCACTTTTCAGGTTAACTAAACAAGCTTCCCTACATGGTAAAATAACATTATGAAGTTATAAAATGACACATGAATCATTCAGACCCTGAGCTCGTGGGTCCCCATCGCCAGCCTGAATTATTCACTTTGATTCTGTAACATTTGGTCTCATTTGAGGAGCGATTTCTCATCTCCAGAAGCGATGAACAGTGGAGACGAGCGGCGGCAGGGTTTTTTTTTTTTGTCGGGTTTATTTTGCCAGTTCAGACGTTCAAGTGAAGAGTGTGTACTTCAAAATGACAACGCTTTAGGTATGAATAGAAATACTGGCAACCGTTTTTGAAGTGGCAATTGACGTATTTATGTATTTGTTCATTTGTGAGGTGTTTAGGGTTTTCTTTATATCAGCCAGGTTCTGTTCTGTTTGTTGTTCATTGTTTCATGCACATTTGCAGTGCTTGTGTGTCCTGCAACCCCCGAAATACATTACATCATACATTAACAGGGCAGCATTTTGGTCATGTGTCTGTTATTTAACTGAAGTCAGCTAGCAGTGACCACTTCCTTTATTATAAGTTTAAAATCATTTAAAGAGATAAGAGTCTCAAGTTTAAGCTTGGCCTGCAGATCGTTCCAGGACCAAGGACCGAAGTGGAACAGGCTTGTTTTGCCAGCTTCCGTACTGATTGAAGACACCTCAAACTGAAGCCATTTGTGTGACCTAAGATTATAATGGTTTTGCAGAAATACAAACTTCCAGTTTAAGAAGTGGGAAATTTGCCAGAGATGATCTTATAGACCAAAATGTACCAATGATGTAACCTACGCAAAGTGAGGGATGGTCATCCTAATGATGTAACCTACGCAAAGTGAGGGATGGTGAAGCTAGAATCAGCTTATAATAGATTAGAATTAGTCATGGTTTTAGTTTAGATTGAGTTTAAAAGCAAAAAAAGCTGTTTTAAAAATAAAAAAGCTGTACTATTGTACAGTGTTATGGTCTTTGTCTGTTCAGTTATACGATTGCTGCCCACTGAATCAGAATACTTTCTTCAGTCTAGTTCTAAACTGATGTTGCAAATATATTTTGTCTCAAAAGTTTAACTCCTGGGTGGAATACATGTTCTATAATTAAATGAATAGTCCATTCTCAGTGTATGTGCACTGGAGGCTGCAACACTTGTGTAAGTTGCATATTGGACCACGATTGGTTTCCAAACTAGTTGTGATGTCACAAAATCCTGGTTGTACGTCCACATTTTTAATGTGAGCACAGAGAAACTTTCCCCCTTCATCAAACAAATGTGAAAACCCCCACTCCGGGCCCCCAGTGCGCAGTGCGCATAGCCACAGTGTGACGTTTAAGTGCAGCCGGGCAGATGAAAAAGTGCATTTCTTTCATAATTTATTTATTTGTTCATTTGTTACATCAAGGCAGAAAATGAGGAAGGGTGGCCATCGGTATTTTTTCTTTTTAAGGTGACCAGTGCCCCCTAGAAAGTGGCGCCCAAGGCCTATGCCTTAAACCAGCCCTGCTTTCTAGTGACCAACTCTGCACATACATCACTCTTCATAGCAAAGGTCAAACATCCAAGTGAAGTGAACAATACGCAAAACACATTGATCAATTATATGTGCGTATTTTATGTTTCTTCCCTCACAGGGAGCACCAAAAAGAGTATGCCTGAGGTGTGGTGGCGAGGTCCCGGGAATGAGGAGAAAATGCACAGCTTCACAGGCAACGCAGTTGACACCTTCCGGGGTCCTTCCCATCCCCAGGCGTCCATCTACATCCTGAGGCTGCGCTCCCAACAGCAGAACACCAGAGCTACGGTGTACCTCCACGAAGGCCTGGGGCAGTCAGGCGCCTTCCCTCTGCTCCCAGCTGACCCCAGAGTTCACACATTAGGTGTGGGCATGACCAGTGTCACCCTCAGCTGGGCGCCCAGTGCCTCCATAACCAGCCTCCCGCAAACACAGAAAAGCTACGACTACTGTGTCCTCGTCAACTCTCAGCGAAACTACCCCAGCCTCTGTGCCGCACGAGAGAGCACGGGGAAAAAGAAAGACCCGAAAGAAGAAAAGAAGGAGAGGAGGAGGAGAGTGACGGCGTGGCCGATATTGAAAGAGTGGTGGTGGCAGCAGTGGGACTCGTATCCTGAACCCCAGAGTCCACCTTCCTCCCTCACTGATGAGTACGCTGACCTCCAGTGTGCGTGTCAGGGGACGGAGAGCGTTTGCACCGTCTCCGAGCTCCTGCCCGACACCCAGTATTACTTTGACGTCTTCGTGATCGACAGGCTTAACAGGACCAGCATGGCGTACAAGGGGACGTTCGCTCGAACGCACGAGGAGGCTCGGCCGGCGATCGTCACACTGAGAGAAGGGGAGCTGAGGTGGGTGACCTTCGGCGACAGAGGCTCCAACTCGGAGCAGTTCTTCACTTTCCGTCCTCGGGGCTGGCAGCAGAGCGGCCTCCTCACCTTGCAGAGCTGCAGCGGAGGTGAAAAGGTCAAGGTCACCATGTCCAATAAAGGTCAGGTTTTGACCTCCCAGGCTGTAGGGGGAGATTTAGTGCACATTTGGCTCCAGGGAAGTCCGTCCTATCTCATCCACTTGGAGAGAGAAGGAACTACCGCCGGCCAGATCTCTGCTGCAGCTGCAGACCTGGCTCTACCAGGAGGTCTGATGGCTTCAGTCAAAATGCAGACCTCCTCCGCCTACCACCGCAGAGGGGTCCCATCTCTGCCCTCCACTTTGCAGATCAAATCCTTCAACCGGTTGCGTGGTTGCAACAGTGTAACCCTAGCATGGATGGGCACAGAGGAAAGGAGCCTGTACTGCGTGTACCGCAGAAAGCTGGGAGAGCGTGAAGCAGAGGCGGGGGGAGCATCGGCGCCCTGTCTGGGACCAGAGTCCCGCTCTGACACCGAGAGGGTTCTCTGCAAGTATTTCCAGGAGCTGAATCCTCGGCGGGCCGTCACTACAGCTGTGATCGGGGGCCTGGAGCCAGGGATGGCCTATGTGTTTGATGTCTATCTAATGAGACGCTGGGGGATCCCTATCAAGTACGCCAGCAAGATGGTGAAGACCAGAAAGGAATGCTGAGCTGCCGCCCCCTACAGGAGGTTTTTAGACTGTCCCGGTTTAGGGGAAAATGCATCGGCCATGGACAATGCTGTAGACTGACCATGAGAACGAAGCCATTCGACTGTTGTGGAGAGACTGTTACCATAACAAGGAAATATTCCCCCTGGAGGAGCCATGGTTTTATTCAAACTCCACTCGCACTATGCAAGTGGATGGAAAGCATATGAGAAGGATTTGCACACCAGCAAAAAGTTCATAACATTTACAATACAACTCTTGTGCTTTTTGTCATTTTGTTTTTCATTGTTGATCATGATAATGACGTGCCAGTTGTCCAAGTGCTTATTTTGTGTCGGAGTACAAAAGGACAGATGAGGTTTGTGATGACAGGAAGTCAATGCAAAAACAACAACAGAGACTGTGCCAAATATGCAACAGAAACAGATGGGGCAATAATTGGATAACATCTGAGATGTGGGGGTGGGTGGGGGTGGGCGGGGGGGTTGCAGTGTATATCTTCAGTGCTGCATATTGTACAGGCTTATAAACACAGATGGGTGCAATCTACAGATGCTTAGTTCAAAGTCAGTGTGTATCTTTGTGTTCTGCTTTCGCATGAAGCAGTGAAAAATACTTAGTGACTTGCCTCATTGTCTTTGATGTATTCTTGTGCTGCTTCAAACGCACCAATAAATACTAGGGTATCTGTACGTTCTTGACTGAGTGATGCATGTATGTGAACTGGACTGTCAAATTAGATTTTCGTGCTACCAAATTGTTTTCAGATAGCTTCCACTTTTACTGTAGTAGATGAGACTTTGTGCAGCTCAGCGCCATACTAACATGTGACATTTAATTCTAGGGAGATTAAACATGTTTATAGATGGGGTTGCATTGGAAAGACTCAGGTTCAAATATTACAGGGAACTTCTGATGTGGCTTGAAGTAGTCCTGCCGTGTCTTCTTGACATGAAACTCTCACTTTTTACAGTATGGGACCTTTGAAGGGTACAGTGTGTAGGATTTGCATTGAGCATCTAGTGATGTGGTTGCAGATTGCAACCAACTGAATAGCCCTTCGCTCACTCCTCCCTTTCCAAGACTGCGGTAACGTGAGCCACCGAGTGCAAAACCATGGTAACGCCTTTCGCCTCACTCAGAGACCATCCTCACCATAATAACACTACTTTAGGAGAAACGGAAGTCAGACGGTGGCTGGCGGTACCACGGTTTTGCACTTTGCGGCTCAAGTTACAGTTTCACAAGTGTGTCGGAGAACTACGGTGGCTTTCAGGTAACGTAAAAACGCGAAAAGCTCTCGTTAGCGCCAGCGTGCGCTACTGTAGAAACATGGTGGAGCAACATGGCGGACTCTGTGAAGTGGACCCGCTCCCTATGTTGATATGAAGGGCTCATTTTAAGGGCCCAGACTTAGACAAGCCCGACATAAAAAGAAATAGTGGCGACGGAGGCCACCCGTTGAGTTGCCTCATGTCGCCTTTGTCTTGGCCAAAAAGTTTTTTCGTTTGTCATTCAAAAAGGGAAACTGGAAGACTGAGGATGGCGGATATACAAACCGTTGTTATGATATGTACATGAAACAAAGAGGCGTTTGCCGACAATTTTCACACCACTCTCAACCAACACTTAGCTTCATTCCAGATGGCCATGTGGTTGTGAAAATATCCATCTATTGGAATAATCAGATGAGATGAAGATGAAAAATGAAAAGAGCCTTCTGTGTTTTTCCTCCCGACTTTACTCGCTGGCTTGCTTTCCTCATGTCCCTTTCTCTTCCTGTGCACTGATTCGTTTAAGCTGAACAGCCAATCAGAGTGCTTTCTCTCACAGAAGAGCTGCGCCGCCGATTCAACATGCTGAATTGGCCGAAAAAACTCTGACATGGGCAGACTAGGGCCAACGGTGCGGGACACACGGAAAAAACTAGGCCGACAGACACTCAGCGACGGCCCCAAACTGACTGACAGCCGGTGTGTCAGGGCCTTTAGCTCACAAAAACACAATGATTCTTAATTTCAGGTGATTATACACTGATGAAAACATTGTTACGAATATTATATTCCTTTTCTGCTAATAGATCCCCCGAAATGTTACACACCTTTTCTTCAAAGACAAATCTGTCCTTTGCGGTCAAGTAATTACTCAACTATTTTTATCAAGTAGCAACCATAAGGCTGCATAAGAGGTCAAATATTAGCTCAGACATCATTACACTATTTTAGCAGTATAGGCTATAATTCTGATAATTAGTGAGTAAATTAGTGTTACTTTGCATAACTCCATGAAATCAACAATATATACAGTACAACAATAGCACAGTAAAGACGTTATTTATATACAAATACATATCTAAAGAAAGATAGGTGACTAAGTAAAATACAAAAACAAAACAAAACAAAACAATTTATTAATTCAATTATTTTTCCAGAACCTATTTCTGTAGTCCTTATTTACATAGTCTTACAAATTCGATGATAGCAACCAATCAGACATGTATAGTAGATAGATAGATAGATAGATAGATAGATAGATAGTAACTTTATTAATCCCGAGGGAAATTCAAGTTTCCAGCATCACAGTTTCATAGTGCAAAAACATGTTAGTAAAAAGGCAGTAAAAAAGTTAGTAGTGCAAAGTATAAAGTACAAAAAAATATACCAGATATAAAAATACAAGGAGATGAAGAAAACTGTTAAAACTGAATATAGTGCAGGGTAACAACTGTGATACAGGACTATTAAAAAAGTTAATATAGTGCAGAAGAGACTGTTAAAATTGAATATAGTGTAGAAAAGACTGTTAAAAATGAATATAGTGCAGGGTACAACAACAGCACAGTAAAGACGTTATTTATATACAAATAGATTCAAGATCCAAGATTCAAGATGTTTATTGTCACGCCGGTTATACAGGTACAATCTTTTTGCCTGGAAGCTCCATTAAAATAATAAGTTATATTACAATTACAATTAGTTATATTACAATTACAATTACAAATACTTTAAGTTATATTACAATTATAAAAGGAAATACTTTGTACAAGGGCATATTTAGAATATATACAGGCATATTAAGAACGTATATATTAAGAATGTACAGTATAAAATATAATTTTGTGTGAGAAGGTGTCGTATGAATTATCTATTTAAAAGTCTGATGGCCTAGGGGAAAAAACTGTTCCTCAGTCTGCTGAGTCTAAAGAAAGATAGGCGACTAAGTAAAACAAAAAAAAATGCAAAACAATTTATTAATTCAATTATTTTCCCAGAACCTCTTGCTGTTGTCCTCATTTACATAGTCTGGCGAATTCGATGACGGCAACCAATAAGAAGGCGTTTGTGTTATTACGTAAGCACGTAAGTACTGTACGTAAGGCGGAAGTGACAGGCCAGCGCGCCAAATTGATACAGTCAACAAAGAGAAAGCTGGAAACGGGACTTTCTGCACAGTTAACAACAAAACTCAAAGTTCTTAAAACGTTTGAGAGTAAATAGTTGACAGGATGGGTTTACTGGAGCAGTGCCAGGAGCTGTTCAAGACCTCAAACCCCTACGAGGTGCTGGGCATCAACAAAGAGGCTACCGAGGCTGACATCAGGAGGAGCTACTACAAAGTCTCCCTGAAGGTCCACCCAGACCGGGCTCCTGAAGACCAGCAGGCCACGGAGAAGTTCCAGGTTAGACCTGCTCCTTGTTGGCTGTCAGACTCACACAATGAACACAATGAACACACAGCTAGCTGCACTAGCTGACTTGGATAACACAGCTAGCTGACTGAAGTAGAGCAGTGTGAAGTGGCCAGAGTCCAGAGCTTAATTTAACCTATTTTCATATTTTGTTAGAGCTTTGGTATAATTGTAGCAAGGTGCAAAATTAGAAATTAGTAAATTAGATGTGTTATCAACCATACATCTGCAGAACAGATAATAATGCACACACTGCACTTTCATAGACTAAGATACTGGAGTTACCCTGCACTATACTCATTATAACAGTCTCTTCTGCACTATATTAATTTTTTTAATAGTTGTGTATCTCAGCTGTTACCCTACACTATATTCAGTTTTAACAGTTTTCTTCATCTCCTTGTATTTTTATATCTGGTATATTTTTTTGTACTTTGTACTACTAACTTTTTTACTGCCTTTTTACTAACATGTTTTGCACTATGGAACTGTGATGCTGGAAACTTGATTTTCCCTCAGGATCAATAAAGTTACTATCTATCTATCTATCTATCTGAACATCAGTGTTATAACAATGCCAATTAGAAGAGGGCAATATGTATAGCATTTTTGGTCATATTATATGTACTGTCATATCCCAATTATACCATAATTATGCTGTATATTGTGGTATAATACATTTTCTCAAATGCGTAACATTATAGCTCAAATAACCATATGAAAATATCTGTCTTTTTTTGAGTGTCCAGTGAATTAGATATGACAGATTATGATACTTCATAGCACTGACAATCCTGTTAATCCAGTCTTCTTGTCAGCCAGGTAAAAATACCTGCTCATTAATTGCAGCATTGCCCACAAGGTGTTAATACAATCAGAGATATCAAATGAATAGCTTTGGTATAGAAGGTATGACCATTGGCAAATGTCTGTATTGTCATTTCACCTAAATTTAATATAGATGTTACTCATATAACGTGTATAATAATAGTACATACAAATACCAAACTTTCGGTGAGCCCTGCAGATGTGTGTGTAAAATTGGGTCTCACCTGAATTTATTTTTTTTCGCCCTCCAGGTGTTGGGAAAGGTGTATGCGGTGCTGAGCGATAAGGAGCAGAGAGCTGTTTATGATGAGCAGGGGACGGTAGATGAAGAGTCTGACCTCCTGAGTAAAGAGCGCTGCTGGGAGGACTACTGGAGACTGCTCTTCCCCAAGGTAACAGAGCACAGCTGGTGTTTTCTTTATTGTTATTAACAAGAGTGACTTAATAATGAGTCACACCACATTGCTTTGTCTTTGTGTTGTACATGCGATGACGTGACACTCGGAGTGAGTCACTTGTATTCCAGGAATTTTATTTTAGATGATAGACAGTAGATCAGGAGATCAATGGGGTGTCACTGCACCTGCCATGGTACAGCAAATACATGTACCCTACTAGTTTATTTGCTGCAGCATCATAAAATTGCACATTAACATCATTATATTGCCTTGACCAGCAACTGTCATACAGTATGTGTTTTTTTCTCACCATCTATCTCCTAGATTACGGTGAAGGACATCCTTGAATTTGAGAATAAATATAAGGGCTCCGATGAGGAGCGGCTGGATGTGATCCAGCTGTATGTGCAGCACGAGGGAAACATGGACGCCATCACAGCTTCGGCCATGTGCTGCTCCCAGGAAGATGAGCCCAGGCTCTGCGGCATCATCCAGGCAGCCATCGACAGCGGAGAAGTCGCGGCGCTTCCAGCGTTTACGCAGGAGAGCGACAAGAAGAAGAGGGCTCGTAGGAAGAGGGTGAGAAACGTGTTGGCGTTAAAGCCCAACAAAATCCTCAAAGCTCATTTATCGATTTTCTCACAGTTGTTAAATGGCCCAAAAGATGCCTCCAAAACCTTTACACTTTTCTACTTATAATGTCAATTTTAATAATGCGATTGCAATTGACCTTCCAGGCTGATAGAGAGCGACAGGAAGCAGAGGAAATGCAGAAAGAGATGGGGCTCGGTGAAGAGGATGACAGTCTTGTGATGATGCTTAAGGTAAGAAATGCACAAACACACATGTATGAAAGTGTTACGGGGTTGTTTGTTTGCTTTTCTCTCAGTAACCATCCTTTCATTCTTATTTTCCAGCAAAAACAGAAGTCCAGAGAGCAGAATTTCAACGGCTTCTTGTCTGACCTGGAAGCAAAATACGCCAAAAAAAGTGGGCCCAAAAAAGGAAAAAGAGGGAAAAAGTGAGAAGCATACAGGCTCTGGTTGTAGCAGATAAAATGTATATAGATGGTGGCACTTGTTCAAAAAACACCATTTAAGATCAATGAGAGCGTTCAAGTACATGTATGAGCAGCGGCTGTCTAACTGCTCTAACTTCTGTTTGTCCTTGATCTGGCCTCTGTAGCTTTTTATGTGACGCTTATCGAAATGTAAATGCATCTTTTATTCTTGTCACATGTTTTTTTTTTGTGTCAAAGTCTTCATAAAACAAGAATAAATTCATATTTATATACATCATTTGTACACAGCTTTTTATTGTTTTTGTATCAAATGGAATCAAAGAAAAGCGTTGATTTTCAAGCTTTGTCACCTTTGTTGCATGGCTGTCCGATATACTATTTTTAATAATGAATGAAGTGCAGTAACCCTGAAGGCACGGTCACACATGCGCAAAATTAACATTCACCTCCCGTTCACTTCCTTTCTGTGCGAGCGACAAAACATTTGCTTCCGGTTGCGAAGCAAATTCACATCTCACAATCTCTGGTGAACTTTCGGGGGCGACTTCTAGCTCACCTGGTAGAGCGTGCTCAGCATAGTCCTTGGCAGCGACCCGGGTTCGATTCCAACCTGTGTGCCTTTGCTTGGCAAATTAATTTTTGCCTCAGTAGGTGATGGTCACTCGCCTGCATTCGCGCATGTGTGACCGTCCAATGATGTTACCTGTCAAAGCATCCCCACTTGGCTTTGCTCAGGTGATAACAAAAATGTACCTCAAATATAGTATTTTGCGCAGACACGATGAATGACTCCCTTAGTTATTTACAATTTCTTATAACTGCCTCTTGTATTCCTACATTAATCTTAAGGTGATGTTCAGCCACCACATTCCCTCTTATGATTTATATGATTTAAACTGAGCTTTAATGGAGAAAAAAGGCAACCGAAAACATTCGAGGTGGGTTATTTTCTTCTTTGTTTTTAACACAGGGTGTTTGAGTCTGGGTCCTTATAAAAAGATACAGTACCAAACTCTCTGATGTAGCATCAGAGATGGAAAAAAGTGCTTGTTATCCTTTCTATCCCTGTCTGAGTGGATGTGTTATCCCCTGCATAGTCATTTACCAGCACAACAACAACACACCACGGAGGCTAATATACTGTACATTCACATTTAAATAGATATATACACATTCAGATCATACATACATTAGTATAAATGTCCACGCATACACTTCATACTGTACATGAAGATGGAGTTATCGTTGTGTTTGGCAGCCACATAAGCTGATTTCTGAGATACAAAAATAGGCCTCTTAACAAAAACTTCACTAAAGCAGCATCATATGAAAAAAAATTCTGCTACTTCTGTAAAAAAAAAAAAAAAAAAAAAGTTTAGTGGAGTGTTGCACTTTGTTGTGAATAAAAATGAATGGCTGAAGGTGTCTGGAGGCAAACTACAAGCCAGGTCTGCTGGCTCTGGATGAGATGCCTCCTCTGGTGTAAGAGCGAGGTGGGACTGACACGGGCACCAGCGGAACTGACACGGGCACCAGCGGCACTGCGGGAAAGAGGAAGGATCAATATCTCAAGTTAATGAAGATACTGACTGAAATCATCTCACCAGCAGGTAAAATCATACTTGAAGCCAGCTGCTGCGACCTCCTTTTGATTCATAGTTTATCTGAGGAACTGGAAGAGTTTCACCAGCGCTCTAATCTACTGACCTGGGACGGGGGCTTGTGGGTCTGGCTCCTCTTCGTCTTTGATGGGCGAGTGCCCCAAGGGGTGATGGGAAAACGAGTCCAAGAAAGATGAGCTGCTGATGCCAAGACTGATGCCCGTCACGCCGATTCCAAGAGAGTCTGGTGGAATGAACGAATAAATGAATGCATAAGTGATTAACTGATGTACTACTGGTTATGTACAGTACAAGTACAGGCAAAAAAAATGAAGTGGGTATCGGTGTACAGTATCGGTGATTACCAATGAGGGGATTTAAAATAAGAAGCTCAAAGTAATGGATAAATGGCTGAAATAGACAGTGGAAAATAATGGATAAACACTTGTAATTGATGGCTAAACTACCAGTGGAACATGAACATGAAGGGGTATTTGTGTTAGTCTGACAAGGCCCTCTGAGAAAAACAGTTGGGATCCACTGTAGTCTACCACATCTCTTCTCTGGGAGCATTTTTTTATGTTTTTATATTCAACTATTCAAGTTGAATGTCTGACCTGCGGCCACAGAGGCTCTGCCTGTCCGTCCCTGCCCGATGTTGTCCAATACTGTGAAGGAACGACGGTATGGCGTATCCGACTGAAAAAAACAAAAACAAACAGGGTCAAGCATAAATCTCTGACATCACTAAAAATCACCATTGATCATAAAATACAGAATATAAACTTTGCCAGCCCATTACTTGGCATATAAAACCCTTCTGCTTAAAGGGTAACTTTGGTATTTTTTAACCTGGATCCTTATTTTCCCATGTTTTTGTGTCTAAGTGACTAATGGGGACAACAATTTCTGAAATTGGTCCAGTATTGAGGGAACTGGTAACTGCAAAAGAGCTGCCAGGGCAAGTGAGCAGCGTCAATGTACTGTAACGTCCACTGACAGGCTCAGATTGTTATTATAAGTGTCTGGCAACATTATGGAAAGGATCCTACAGAGAAATAAAACATTTTTCTTTCCTTTCGCTTGAGCCAGTCTGTTTGTTTTTGTGTCCAAGTCCCGCTCAAGGAGAAGACTTGTTGTGAAATCTGTATACTCAAATAAATACGGGTGACCATTGAATTCAAAGACCTCATCCATCCATCCATCCATCTATTATCTGTAACCGCTTATCCTATTCAGGGTCGCTGGGATGCTGGAGCTGATAAGACTTCTCCTTGAGCGAGACTCTTTCCATAATGTTAAACACTTACAATAACAATCAGAGCCTGTCATGGCAAAAACAAGCACTTTTAGTGGGCGTAAATGACGGTGCCAGCTTGCCCCAATAGCACCATATTGCAGCCCGTAAGCAGCTGCCGTCTACAGCGATCTCCCTCAATACTGGACCAATTTCAGAAATTGTTGTCCCTTTTAGTCAGTTAGACACAAAAACATGGGAAAATAGGGTCCAGGTTGAAAAATACCGAAGTTACCCTTTAAGAACTAAACCTGCTGGGTTCAAAAAATAAAACTTCTCTCCATAGAAAGGCACAAAATCATTGACTTGTGAGAATATGTGAAGGAGGCGTCTGTGATGATAAACAGCATCTTACCCTGTATGTGTGAGTGGTGTTGGGGCGAGAGAAGACGTCCAGTAGGAGGTGACGATCCCTTGGTATTGAGCTGCCAGCTTCATCATTTATAGCACTATGGGCGCGGCTGGACGGGCCTTTCTGACGCTGGTCGGACGGAAATAATGGACAGATATGCAATCTTTTAAACAGCTGGTCACAGGTGGCTTACGGCATTTGAAAGAAATTTACCAATGCATTTAATAGATGCTACAATGTTTTTAGACTGTATACTTTAACACTTAAACCTTTTATCTATTCAGAAAGCCTTCATTTAATCTGCATTTCTGTTCAGGTGCTGTAACTGAAGTTCTTCATTGTCAGTGTAGTTGTGTTTCAGTGGTGTTGTACTCCACCTGTGCAAGTTTGGACTGCTGCCCCGAGTGAGACGACTCTGGGTCTCCGGTGCTGATGGGGGGAAGGAGTGTGTTCCTGCTCAGAGGCAACAGCGGAGATGTCAGGCAGTCGCTGGCTGTGTGTCTGTGGAAGAACACACACATACACACACACTTCAATAAAGACCATAACTATATTGATATAGATTGTTCTACGCTGCATCTGTGGCGCTAAACTTATACTTGTTTCTGAAAAAGGTCGTGGGAGTTGTGAAAATTCACAGCTTAGGTGTAAGGATGAAATTCAAAGTTAGAATTTTACTTCTTGTGATAGGGTAGAAATAAAGAAAAGATGTGATTAGATAAATGTAGAAAATGTTTGTTCTTTAGGGCTGTAGTGAATTATTTTGCCACAGTGCTATAAAATGTTGACGTTATCCCTCCCCAGATAGAATTTGATGACCAAGTTGCTACGGTAACAGTACTGTTTTTTGACATATTTGCATATAATTATCAATTTCATACTTATTCCACACGTATCTCTTGTCTCTTTAGACCCCCTCATTCTACCGAGGGTCCAAAATATGAAATGTTCTGCCTTTACATTTGCCACAGCATTCTTAAAAAATCCCTGAAATCACTTCTTCTAACCAACCAACATGTTCCATATGGACTGCCTATGAGCTGGGTCCAACCCATATTTTCTTTTGTCCTACAAGTCTAAAAGCCTATTATGAACGCTTGATTTTCTTTTTTATTATTAGTTGTGTTTATTTTCTCCCTATTTTCTGTCTCATTTATCTTTCTTGCCTTATGAAAACTCTGCCATATCACATGAGTGTATGATCTAAGTTAGTTAATGACAGTGAATTATGAATGAGTCTTCTTTATGTGTGTGTGTGTCTTATTACTGATCCAACATATTTGCGTAACAGATGGGTGTTTATGGGATGCATTGCTGTCAAGTACTTTGCTCAACTATGTCTCTGTTTTAAACTCTGTTTTTATTACAGTATGTCTAAAGTATTGATAAATACATACAAATTGTGCACATTACATCACTGTAATTATTTCCTGTAATATGCCACCTTAAGAATGCCACTTCACAAGTCCCTGGAAGGTTTTAGGCAGTTCTCCTTCACATTCCCTTGCAAATGTATATTGCATCTTTTTTAAATTTTGTATATGTGTAAATAAAGAAACAAACAAACAAACTGTGATATTAAAGGAATAGTTTTGAATGTGCTATATCACTTTTTTTGCTGAAAGTTAAATGAGAGGAACCCACTCTCAAATCTATCTGTTAAATATGAAGCTGGAGTTTAGCATAAAGGCTGGAAACAGCTAGCCTACATCTGTCTAAAGACTAAAAAAAAACCCAGCTCTCAGTACCTCTGAATCTCCCTAATTAATGTGTTGTATCTTGTTTTATGGGCGGTTATGTGCCGGACTATTTCTTGGAGTTGAGCCTCATGGTGATGACAATAAAGCAAAAGTAAAGTAAAATTACAAAAGTTTTTACACATAAAGTCTTCGATCTTCTCATCTCAACTCTCAAATGAGCATAAAATGTCATAAATGTGCTCACAGAGTTTAACAGTGAATAGAATATTTGACATTTCAAAAGAAAGGAAAACTACGTCGCATCACTTTAAAACTATTACTCTTTCACCCGCGGTTCATAACAAGTTCATCTGTGAAGTTGATTTCACACATGAAACTTCTATCACCCACCCCATTATTCAGAGCCATGAGGCACAGAGTTGAAAGGGAGTCTGTTTTCAAAGTAATCTCACTCTGCCTCTGCACAACTTCAGAGAGTGTAGGGGGAGATTGAGAGTAAAAAAAAGCGAGATAGGAGTTTGGGTGGGGCTCCCCGTGATGCTACAACTCACAGACGTGTCCCGCGGATGACCTCATCCATGGATCCCGCTGCGCTGGCCTGACTAAGACTGGGAACCAGTGGCAGGAGGGTTCGGGGAGGAGGGTTTCTGCGTCGGGCAGACTGTGCCGGGCGGGACAGCGAGGAAGAGCTCTGCTCCAGGGTTCGGCGAGGGCGAGGTTTGTTGGAGGGGACCGCGCTGGAGCCTGGTCTGTGAGACGCCCGCTCTTCTGGCTCCCTGTATGGCAAGGACAGAGAGGAGCACAGTCGCTGAATGGTGCATTTCCACCTGCTGCCAACTGACTGTGTGCTCTGCCAAACAAGGTGTTAAGACCAGGGACAAAAACATGGCATGAGCACGGCTAGTGTCCTTCTATACTTTGTTTACCTGTAAATGGAAAAGAAGAACTACAAGACATCTATGCCTCTTTTCATTCCCATTTCAAATGTGTGGTGGATGTGTCATTGATTTTGCTTTTATTTTTTTTTTCACTTTGGCACTAATGCTCATTGGATAGGAGAGTAAAAACGTGTGCATACTGGTTTCTTTCCAGCACACCCAGGTTCCTCTGCTGCAGGGGGATGCTGTGGATCACGATGAGGTCATTCAGGTTGTGCTGGGTCGATGCTGTTCCTACTGGGACCCTTCCAGCCTGGGGAATGGTGTGAAATGAAGGGGAGAAAGTAATGAGACAGAAGGGGAGGGGGTAAAGGAGAGGGAGAAAAGGAAAAAGATGCAAAAAGGACAGGAATGATTAAGAGAGATGTAAGAGGAGACATAATACAGGAGGAAAGGCAGGTCAGATACAAATGATGTATTTTATGAGAGCCAGTAGCCACACAGTTAGTTGATTCCATATCTACAATACAGCATATTGTCAAAGAAACGGTTATTCATCATGCAGTGATGTCAGGAGGGGCCCCATATCCGCTATGCCATCAACCAAAAATAACATTCACATAACATTTAAAATGCAACAAAAGCAATAACTAGCAAAACAAAGCATTCTCGTTGTGAAAGGAAATAAAAGATCTAAGTAGTTCATGTTGAAAATAAGTTGCAGTTAATGGTGATGCGTTAATCAACAGACAGGCAACAAGCACATTTATTCTAGAGATAAAGATAATGAGCCGTCGTGGATGGTGTGCACACGACACGCCACCACTTTGGCTCTAAGTGAGGGAGTTACATACACTGGAAGGCCTTTTCTGCTTTTTGGATTTCCGTCTGGACTTGTGCTTTGAGCCCCTTGACTTTGTGTTCTTTGAGGAGGGAAAAGGCAATGACCAAAAGGAAGATAGTGGATATAGAAGAAAGGAAAGGAGATGGGTGAAGAACATTGGAGGGAAATAAAGACAGAAAGAAGAAGGGAAAAATAGACAAACGAAACAAAAGGTGCATGAAACACATCGGCAAGGTGAGGGGCAGAGAGTGAAGAGGGAAGGAGAGGAAACAGTGATACAAGTTAATGAACTGGAAGCATTGAAAGACTAAAAGAGCAACAGGCAGGAGTGAAAAAAAGTGTGGACTGTGGATTAGAGATATGTAACTAAAGCCTGCTAAGACCTCACAGTTAGGAATGCTGAGCATATGTTATATACAATACAGTAGTCTCCTCAGGGCTGAAATGATTCAAGGGCAACTTGAGTAAGACATGTCTTCTAATACAAATATCATTTGTTTTCATGTTATATATTGGAGTAATTATTAAAGTGAAGAAAACTCAAGCTACAATGTAAACTGTTGTTTAAAGGTGGTATTGATAACTTTGATAACTTTCAGCCACTAGATATCGCATTCTCCCTCCTCCGTTCCATAGAGAGGCGAAGCCCCGCCCCTTCCGGTGGACCACCATGAGACCTTATTTAGGAAAAAATATGTGCTGTAGTCAACGGCGAGAGACACATATTTTTTTGATCATGTTTGAATTGTGGCATGAATCACACATATGATGTTTGTCAATTTAAAAAACATAATTTTAAAGTCAAGAAAGTCACAGTTTGTCGTAGGTTTGTCGCAGTATCATTTCGTTTTGTGTGAAACCGCTCAGTGAACTACATCTCTCGTCTCGCACAATATACGTCACCAACACTAGCTAGCTAGCTAACTTAGCTATATTCCACACACAAATGTAACGTTTGTTACATCTTACCTGATGTGTTTTATCCAGCGACTGCTGGTCTTTTTTATCAGCCAGGTGACGGAACGAGCGAGACCCGTTGCTGGTATGAGTTCATCCCAAAACGAAACACATCAGGCATCGTAGCTTCAGAGAGAGAGACGTCACTACGGGACTTTTGGGGTGTGTAGTCTTTATAATTATGTGTTTTTACAGTCTTATACTTCAACAGTTTTACAACAAACTGGGACTTTCTTGACTTGTAAAATGATCTTTTAAATTGACAAACATCATATGTGTGATTCATGGCACAATTCAAACAGGATCAAAAAAATATCTTATATATATTATAAGATATTATATTATATATAATATATTTTTTCTAAATAAGGTCCCATGGTGGTCCACCGGAAGGGGCAGGACTTCGCTTCTCTATTGTATTTACTTCACAACAAATGGTTGCCAGTTTGTTGCACAACCTGCATATTTTATGGTCGAGTGGAGTGAATCTTAAAAGGTCACTAGTAATATCATTATTTAATATGTTTCATAACATCTGTTAAAAACTCACATAGATTACTTTTTAAAAAGGATTATCTTTTGATCGACCTCCTGAACTGCTGACAGTGATGAAAGTGAAATGAGGCTCCCCGTCTACTCGCACCCTGCTGTCCTCCCGACCCCCCTCAGACCACTGACCTGGAACTGCAGCCCGGCTGTGAGCGGAGGCACCCTGCTCTGGCAGAGTTTGGGTAGCATCGTGGGCAGCATGGAGAGCAGCATGAAGGGATTCTGGGAGTCTAGTTGCACGGGGCTCAAGTTCCCAGAAATCTTTTCATCATCTGCCAAATCACACATACAATCACTTCCAAATACTGTACGTGACAATGGATCCATGTTAATATAAGTTAATCTTAATCAATTCAGGCCTACTTGAAGTGCTGCATTCCCAGTGGCGTTGAACCAGCTCTTTCATCCAGCCAACCAGCTGCCGCCACACGTCGTCAAACAGCAGGTCGAGGACAGCTTGACGGCGACACCGGTATGGAGAGACAGGGGGCATACAGTGATGCCTCCGACCCGACTCCGAACAATCCTGTTCCCACTCTTCCTCCCTGCAGAAGGAGACGGATACAGTAAATCATGTTAACAGCTGAGGTTTAGATTTAGATTCTGGCATGAGAAAGTTTAAGGAAAGTGAGTAACTCACACGTCCTTGCTATCGAAAGCCAGGTACTCTTCCATCAGACCCTCCACTTCAATCACTCTCGGCTTGTCATGACTGCTGGAGCCACTGGAGGTGCCAGGAGGCTCATCCAGCTCTGCTGAGGTGGAAGTGATCAGCGTCGCTCTCCTGCCCTGCACGTTCAACCTTTCCCCCCCAAGACAAGGGCACACACAGTTAAAGGGAAGTGGTGTTGTATGAGGTACTTATCTAGAGTCAAGGCAAGGATGCAAAGCAATTTACTGCTGTGGACGGGGCCGGCAGCAAAACGTATTTTAGACACCTAAAAGAAAGGCTCACCTAAAAAAAAAAAAATCAATATCAGTTTAAGTGTACGCTATATTTAGAATATTTTCCGACGGGGAATTGACCTGAAAATTAAAGTTATTTATACTTTTTCTGCTGGCCCCGTCCACAGCAGTACATTGCTTTGCTCCAGTGTTGGTACTCCAGTCTGTTTCTCCAAACTGGTGGTGTGCCGACCGTCATCTACTGTAGGTAATACATTGACAGTGAATAAGTACCTCATACAACACCACTTCAAAACACCAGAACTATCCCTTTAAGCATCTAAACATATACACATAAAGTGGTACGAAAACAGACACAAGCCCACACATCTTGTATGTTTTCTATAAATGATAAATTAACTCAAATCCAGCTGACAGCTCCAGGCTATAAAAAGCAGAAGGAAAATCCTGAGGAGAACTTTTACAGTACACACATGCATGCACACGCTCACACTAACACACTGCATACAGTATAGTGACAATAGTAAAGTGGCTAACACAAACTCCTTTATGTCAACGTGGTTTTAAAAGTGGCAGTCCTCCTAGCAACTAGTCATCACAGCTAAGCCAACGTGACCCACAAACTTGATTAAGAAGCCCGAGCATCTAGGTCACAA
>CAKAOI010050230.1:8139-28858 GCA_916701655.1 Sebastiscus albofasciatus | reverse complement strand
GGAGAGTTTGTTCATAGAGAATAAAGAGGCAGTGTTTTAAGGGGGGAAAAGGAGCTGGGAACAGGGGGAACTGCATGTAAGGACTTGTGCCCGATTGCTTCATGTCTGTCTGTCTGTCCGTTTGTGGAAATTGGAGAATGCTTATGAGAGAGTGCAGGTGTGTGAGCGCATGTAAGTAATAGTACAGTGTGTGAGAGGATGCATGTGTCACACCTGAGCTGCAAGGCTGATTTCTAATTGCCTTTCAACATCTGGAGCGTGCTGTTTGCTGTACTGTTGTGGGTCGGAGGCTGCGGTCAGGAGTCCATCCCTGACCTCAATGACGGGGTCAGACCTCAGAGCGCTGCACCAACTGGATGCTGAGGTTGCAAGGAGCGTGCAAACACACACACACACACACACACACACACACACACACACACTCTTCTGGATTTCCTCCAGCGCGTTCTCAGTATTTTCTCTCTTCGGTGTCATTTCTCCTTCACACCGAACACCTATTTCTAGGCCCTCTAAAGGACGGCTTTCATAGAAGGAGCACGGAGTGAAAAAAAAGTCAAGGCAGGAGTTATGACAAAAGCGGACCGCAGTTTGACAGATCTGAAGATCACACGGAGAGGATGCCGGCGGTCCCTTAACAACTGAAGTGTGCTGCCGTAATGTGTTGCAGCTGGAAGCTTGCCTCGCATACCTTGTACCACCGGCTTTGTGCGTTTTTATGTATGCAATTTTTTTTTATCCCAGAGGTGGACTCGACTGCACAGTTGTGACTTGTGAAAGAGCAGTTTGGGCATTGTACCCCCTGAATGCACCTATAAGGAAAAGGGGTCCGGAGGGGTGCTGGATCGGGAGGCCCCGCGGAGCATTCAGGTTGCTAGAGAGATGAAGGCCTGTAAATGGCTGCCAGTAATCGTCCCTATAAAAGAGCAGCTGCGTCCAGTTGTAAGTATGGCTGCTGTGCTTGGCCTCCCTCCACTGCTTAATATTCAGGTGAACAAGTAGTTTCCCCCGTGCGAATGTGTCCATGTGTGACTGCTTGTTTATGCATGCAGAGATTGCCCTGGATATGCACTCTGCTCTGGATAATTTCCAAGTCCAATCTATATCGCTACCAGCCTCCGGAATGTACCTTTGCTCCTGGGAAATTTCACCTGAATTACTTAGTGTGTGTGTGTGTGTGTGTGTGTGTGTGTGTGTGTGTGTGTGTACATGAGTAACTCAACCATAAATGTTACCGCTGCTTCTAATGGGCCTATTACAAGACACCAGCTTGTGTCGAATAACACAGCTCCACACACACAACCCACTAATGGAATCAACTTTGTCATCATAGACACTGATGAGCCAGTTAGGGCTTTAGTTAGCGGGGCCTAATTCTACCCTGAGGAGGAGGGAGGAGATCACTCTGTAGTCTGCGAAAGGACCTGCTACCTTGTGTCCGTGACTCATGATATGGCTGGGTGGCGCTGTGGGGGGGGGGGACACCACGTTAAGATCTGTGTTTGTTTGTCCGTTGCAGGGCAATCCACTCGGCCTTTGGTATCACGAAGTGTCATAGAACGGGGATGCCCAGTGGAAAATATGTAATCGCTTTCGTGTGAAAGGAGATATATAACAGTTGCAGGTATCATAACTGCCGAGAATATGCGGCTATCTGGTATATTGAGTTTCTATTGTCAGCTCTGCTATCTGTTTTATGGTTCCCCGGCGTACTGAAGTGTGAGATTCTTTGCTTTCGTTGCAGGGTCAGAGTTCAGCCACACTGGGATCAAGTTGAGATCTGGGTTATAACACTTACTGTACTGAGATACCGGGTCCTTTGCTTTGATCACATAGGTGTCACGACTGTATAGATAATATAGGAACATGACAGAAAAGAGACATTAAGGCAGAGCAAGATGGAAGGTATATTTAGGGACTTTATTTATCTATATTGTTAAAGGTTGGACCAGAGACAGTGATGGAAATAAGTATAGGAATCTATCATTTTATATTATTTATATATTATTATATTATTTAGGTCCGGTATGTTGTACGAGACGCAAAACAATAACAAACGGAGTAGTTTGATGATGTCGTGAAGTAGCGAGGGATCATGGGAGTTGGCATCTGCACCATTGCTTTCATGTTTTATTCACGTTACATTTTGTCATTATTATGTCATTTTAACGTAATGTTAATTTACTACTTTACCATTTTTTGAGTCCACTGCCCATACAGCTAATGCTACTGTAACGGTAAGAAACATTATGTGGCGAATTGCATCGTGGGTTAGCCCGGTGCCGCGATGACGTGACGCCGCGGACAAAACAATCATACTAAAAATACTTCATGAGCGTGTTGAACGTTGTTGTAACATTATAATATTACGTTATTGTAAACAATAGGGCGGCTTCCTTCCTCGCTCTCTGATGTATCATCTGGTGTTTCCCATGTTTCCCTGGAAATAACAGGAACTAGAATGGACAACGTGGATATGTCTGTTACCATTAATAAAATTGAGGATTTCTCTGGGTTTGAACATTGTTGGAAACATTTGGGGTAATGTAAGTACACTACTAAAAATATATATGTATATAAAATAGGTAGTGTAGGTAGGTAAAATGTTACATATCATACCTTTTAATTAAAAAGTCATCTTTGAGCTCCATCTTTATTCTGACTATCAAACTGATCTGAAACTGTGCTCAACTTACCCCAAAAGAAAACTCGTCACTACCTTCTTACCGTGGAAATAGATGATAAGAGCAGACAGACCAAGAGGAAGACTCTAATCCCCCGAAGGCAGAGCTACTCATATCCACCACATTCTTAAATAATTCCCTCCCTTTTATTTCCCTACGCTTCTCTCACTGGGAACTATGTGTGGCCTTAGGGGGAAACGGGAGTCATCACCTCACTCAGAGAACGTCCTCTCCGCAGCGTCTTTATGGCTAAATTTACTGTGCACCAGCATCTATAAAACCATTTAACGGGGTTAATGTTGTTAGGTACACAGACCTGAGTTGCCAGTAAACATGTTGCCTAATAGTTTACGCAGAAAAGCAGGAGGGAGAGAGAGAGAGAGAGAGAGAATGATTTTCTGGTCTTGATGGGTTTTTTTAGTTTCTTCTTCTCCCCCTGAAAGGTCAATCCAATAATTATTTTCTCTCTTTTGCTTGGTTCAGTTTGTTTCCCCCATTTGTGTTTATGTTTTCTTTCTATCAACCTCTACCATCCTCTGTATGTGCATCACTCTTCCGTGCAGTAGCGAACTCAGGCTGTTCTCCACTGGAAGGATACCCTATAGGGGACTTCATCATGTTTTTTTCCATTTAAGGATACCCTGGAGGGCACTTCAAGACGTTTTCTCAATTGGAAGGGCACCCTAGAAGGCACTTTACCATGTTTTCTCCACTGGAAGGGCACCCTAGAAGGCACTTGATCACGTTTTCTCCACTGGAAGGACACCCTAGAAGGCACTTGATCACGTTTTCTCCACTGGAAGGGCACCTCAGAGGGCACTTAATCATGTTTCATTCACTGGAAGGGCACTTTATCATGTTTTATCTACCATAGGGGCATCCAAGAGGGCACTTCTGCTGCTCAAGTTTCAGATACTTGAAGCACCATTCATAAGCACAATCATCAAAAGACACAGAAAGAAAGAGACGCATCACCATCACCTACTAGTTTTACTCACTTCTTCACCTTACATGAAAGAAACAATCCCTCTCTCCTACTGTGTGGCCTGCTCTCTCCCACCTCTTCCTCTGACTCTTATTTCCCACCACGATGCAAATAAGTGAACACCTACAAGACACACGAGTCATGCGTGTCAGTGAGGGTGCACATCCAGGCAGGGAGGCTGATGATGTAACCATGACGACACTCCTGGTCATGATGAACCTGCCCGTCACCGGCCAGTATTAGTCATTGTGCCATACTTTAATGCACACCGGTTACTCATGCAGCTGAGGAATGAAGGATTAGTGCAGATTTCAATAGGAGCAACGTGTCACATAGATGGCTTTAGCAGAGGGTTATTATAAAAATATAACATTTTACAGCCCTGGTACCATCCTACAATGAACTTCACAGACCTATTAAAATAGTTACATTAATTGCTCCACCAGCTGCTGAAGGTGCTTTTCTCCATGCAGCGTTTCCATGCCCTCAGGCTGGCCCTCGCAAGCTCTGCGATCCAGTTGAATGGACAAAGGTGGAGAGCCAGACCACCTGGCTGGCTGGCTGACCTATGGCTCCCCGCTGATAGTCACCTCTGGCTGATAATGTGCACACCGCCGTCTGTGCTTCTGCTTGGTATGTCTCGTTTATCGGCAGGCAGGCCCCTCTGGCTGGCTCTCCTCCCAGACCTCCCAGCGCCGCACGGCCTCCAGCTTTTCCTCACGACAAGTTAAGACCAGTACTGTTTTTAACCTGCTGTTAACTTCCCGTGTCCCAAAATCATCATGCCCATGCACACACAAACGTGGTCATCGTCTATGTGTCGTCATCACAGACATGTTGTGCTATAAATGTGCAGACGTGGCGCATAAATTCTGCCTTAAACTCAAAGGCACAAAGAGAGCTTTGGGTTACATCATCATGAGTCATCACTTGCCATGATATTGATCATCATCCTTTAACTTCTTGTTGTTTAAACTTGATCCTGAAAACCATCCTCTGAGTGATTTAAAGGGACTGTTTATAACTTTTTACAGGTATAAATCTACCGGGTTGGGATCCCATGCGCGCTCGCATATGCACAATCCCCTGCCTGCCTTCACTCACACACCGCGCGTGTTTTTGCTGTCTCACTCCACCTCCACACATGCATGTGTGCTCACTCCACACTGCAGAAGAGTTAGTAGCTCTGAGAATATCTAGTGAATATTCAGTGGACAGTTGTGCAGAAATAACTGCTGCAGCTCCTCCAGACCAACAGAGGTTTCCCGTGTCTTGTGAAGTGACGGGGCTCCGCAGCGAGGAACGGTATCGTCTCCGACCGGGTGCCGGTGTCTCCCCTGCGGGTGCAGTCGGGCAACAATAACGTTTGTCTTCCTGCTTCAGCCCAGGCACTGACCCGCTTTTCCTGCTTCAGCCGAAGGAAAAGCCAACACTAGGATCAGCATTGATTCATGGAGAGACCTTCGTCTGGTCAGCTAACATTACTGCCAAGCAGCTGAAATATAGAGTGATATTGTGGTTTTAGCTGACGTGTGTCACCTCACTGTTTTGAGCGATGCTCGTTCATGTCTATTTAGAGCGAGCAAGCGCGAGCCGGACGCTGACTTTCGTTGACTTCACGGCCACTGATGTCGCTGTTAACAAGCATTTCTGAAAGTTACAAACAGTCCCTTTAATATAAATGTAATTATTGACTTTCTTCTGCACCCTAATTTATTGTCCAATCAAAGCTACTTGTTAACAATGAGCATCAGCATCCTCATCCTTTTTTGTCTCCTTTGGTGCATCCTTTCCAATCACTGATAATCAATATCAATTACAGCCTGAATCTCTGAGTGGGCACTGTGCAGAAGAGCACACACACACTCAGAGACTGGTGGTGGTGGTGGTGGGTGGGGGGGATGGGGACATACTCCTGAGTCTTAAGTCATCCAGTCATCCAACCAGCCAACCAGCTCCCCTCCTGAATAGATGCACGATCACCGAAACGCGAGGGGAGGCGCAACATGCACGGATCTGCAGGCTGGCTCTCTATATCCAGCAGCTCAGAGGCGCTCTGACTCTCATTCACTGCAGAGTCCCACACAGTCAAGGACCTGAGCGCACTGCTGCAACACACACAGGCTCTCTCTGGATAGCACCACCACCACACGGACACCTTGTGATTTTTCTTTTTTTTCTTTCCACCCAAGAGGATCTTGCTCGTTTGGATTATATTCCTCCTCCAGGACTATTAAAATACTATCACAGAAATTTTATTCTAACAATCTAATTCTAACAGCTGCGCTCCTTTGTTTGATATTTCAGTGAGCTGCAGGAAGTTTATAAGAAAGAGGGTGAAGGACAAGTGCAATGCGCTTCAGACTTGTCTCTTGGGATTGTCCCACTTGAGGATCTGCTGCAGTCCAATGTGAATAACAAGCCTCTTCAGATTTTTTTCACACACGTTGCAAGAAGACGAAGAAGAAGAAGCAGAGCAAGTGCAGCAGGCGTCGCTCGGAGTGTGAGTGAGCCCGCCCTGAGGGGATGGTTGTGGATCCTGCGGGGCCAGGAGCGATTCTGCGGCTCCTACAGAAAAGCACCTTTTTCTTGTGCGGGGTTACATCGAAATTAAAGGGAGATGAGAGCCGCACTTTGTTACTTCCTGCTGTGGACGACGTACCTGCTGCTGGCCACCTCTGAGGTAAAGTTACAGGGATTCCGGTGGATAGAGACTGGGTCCATCTGGTGCCATGTCATGCATAGTGGGCTTTTTTTTAGTCCTGTGAGGGTGCAAAGTTCCCACAGGGCTGCACACAACTTGATGCACATAAGAAAACAAAGCAATGAAAGTTTTGATTTAATTTAAAGCCTATAATAAAGCTTAAAGATAAGAGACTTTAAAGCATTAGAATGAAACCATCCAAACTGTATTATTCTAAGATAATAATAATAAAAAAGGGTGATTATGATTGATTTTTCCAGACTGAAACATATAAAGATATGAGCTCCAGTTACACGGTCAGTGACTATGAGAACCAACATATCACTCATATCGCAGTTATTTTTGGCGTTTGTGCCAAATGTGTTTTTGCAGTGTGAGCCAACATGGCCAAACAGTTTGGTTGGGCTGGCTAAGCGCTTTCATGGGAACCGCTCCGGGTGATATAAATAGCCTCTGTTCCTGTAAGGCTGCGCTCAACTTGAGGTGCTTGCAAAGAAGAAGACCGCAACAAGTGCAAAGTGTGGCGAGCTGCCGTTCCAGACTCCGTTAGAAAAATGACTAATTTAATGCTTGTTCACCTTTTCCCAGAAAAAATTATAAGTAAAACCACTATTAAAGCTATCTGGGTGCTTATTGGCATCCATTTATTAATTCGGCATCCAATTAATACTCATAATAACACATTTTCATATGTTTTTCTATAGTGCTTATTCCAGACTCATATGTATGCCGAACTAACCAGATGGTCCTAATAAAACATGTTGTATATTATCCTCCAGTCATGCAACTTTGCTCCCTTGTAGAGCAAAGACTTCTTAAATTGCATAATTTCTCCTCAACTTGAGGTGCTTGCAAAGAAGAAGACCGCAACAAGTGCAAAGTGTGGCGAGCTGCCGTTCCAAACTCCGTTAGAAAAATGACTAATTTAATGTTTGTTCACCTTTTCCCAGAGAAAATGATTAGTAAAACAACTATTAAAGTCATCTGTGTGCTTATTGCCATCCATTTATTAATTCGGCATCCAATTAATACTCATATTAACACATTTTCTTATGTTTCCCTATAGCTTATTCTAGTCCCAGTCATGCAATTTTGCTCCCATGCAGAGCATAGCCTTCTTAAATTGCATAATTTCTCAAGGAGGTTCGGCACCACTTTCTCTGCATGTGTGCGTGTGAGGATGAATGCATGGATCTGCTATAGTTGTAGTTGGCACATAGTTGCAACATTGTTCCAGCAGTGATCTTCCTTGGTGCTTATTGGCATCCATTTATTAATTCGGCATACAATTTCTACTCTTATTATTCCCTATAGTGCTTATTCCAGACTCATATGTGTGCCGAACTAACCAGAAGGTCCTAATAAAAAAAGATGTTGCATATTATCCCCCAGTCGGGCAACTTTGCTCCCTTGCAGAGCAAAGCTTTCTTAAATTGCATAATTTCTCAAGGAGGTTCGGCGCCACCTCCTCTGCATGTGATGCATGGATCTGCTGTAGTTGTAGTTGGCACATAGTTGCAACATTGTTCCATGCAGTGATCTTCCTGGTGGTTGTTTAAAAACTCAGCACGTTTACTTATACAGACAAACAATTACTCAAACGTTTTGCCACTGACCCGACACATCTCTAACCTTCATCTCTTGTTTATTTTGTTTGCCCCCCTCCCACCATCCCCTAAAGGAAGTGGAGTTTCCCCAGGAGCTGATAGACAGACTGTCCCACAGTGAAATCCACAGCATCAGCGACCTCCAGCGGCTACTGGACATTGACTCCGTAGGTAAATTCTGCCTCTTGATACTTCTATCAACAGACCACATTTTTAACCCTGATGTTGTTCACAACATGTGACTCTGCTATTGTTGGTGTGCTGCTAAAAACAGCTGCACCATGATTACATCAGACTTTTATTAGCTGTAGTATTATATGTTCTATTGTTTATTGTCTGATGTGGAGACTTCAAATGTATTTTTGTATAGGGAGGCAACATGTGCTGGCTTAGGGATCAAACCAAATAGCTTTAATATAAAGGTCATATTTAAGATAATCATGCCTGGGAAGCCTTCAGCTGTTGTTGAAACTGCAATGTGTTCATTTATTTATTTATTTATTTGACAAGGACAACACATGTAGGCACTTAATCAAAGTGCAACAGATGCAATGTATATAGGACTTCTAGCCGTAGCTAATTTGCAGACCTTGTCCCTGGTTAGGCTTTTAAGGAAAAACAAATTAAAGATATATAATACCACATCATACAAAAAAAATCACATAATACAACGTCATACATTACAATAAATTGACACATGTATGTTCCCAATTGATAATCACTGATCACAGGTTCGGTTTAGTTTCAGCCAGTGTTTCATCTTTTCATTAACCATCCTTTTGCTTGATGGATAGGTGAATTTTGTGTAATATTAAAGGGGAACACCACCTAAATTAAGAATACCAATATGTTATTTCCATGACCTTGTTAAGTTCAATCAATATTTGTGAACATGAGCTCCTCTAGAGTCTCAAACTTGTGATGTCATCGGGTGTAAAGACTGGAGCTGGGTGCTCTCAGTGTCATCTATAACATCTCTTCCCATTCATTGTCTATGGGGCAGCTCCACACTTTACACCCTATGACATCACAAGAGTTTTAGTGCTCTAGTTTTTGAATTATCAATCAATATTTGTGAACATGAGCTCCTCCAGTGTCTCAAACTTGTGATGTCATAGGGTTTAAAGTCTGGAGCTGGGTGCTCTCAGTGTCATCTAGATCATCTCTCCCCATTCATTGTCTATGGGGCAGCTCCACACTTTACACCCTATGACATCACAAGAGTTTTAGCGCTCTAGTTTTTGGATTTGGGAGAGAGTTGTTCATGTCTAATGACTCATATTTTTGGGCCATGAGAATAACACGTATGTTGTCATCATTCATGGATCCACTTGTGCCTGCAGCAATAACTGACTTAAGTAGAAGCTGATGTTTGAGTGGCGATTGATTAAATAGAGCCAATCCTGCAGGTTTAGTGGATTTGAGTGAGCAAACAGGAACAGCCTGTTGTTTTGGCAATTACATTCATCAGCTGAGAATCAGTGACTCCTCATGACAGCAGTCTGTACACAGGAAGGGATCTGCTGCCAAGTGCAGCCCTGGCGTGCGTGATAAAACCGTGATAGGAGTGTCTACTGTACCCATGTGACAAAGATGGACTTTCACTGTTGTGCATATTCTTTCAGCTGCTGCAATAAAGTGGCTTTAAAGTTGTAAACAGAGACAGCAGCGGCTCGCAGGTCTTCAGGTTCAGGTTCTTGGAGGTGCTGCTTCTTCTTCTGTGGTGGTGGTGGTGGTGGTAGTGTAGGGGGGGGGGGGGACCGGTCTGTCTCAGGCTGTCTTAATAGATTAAGTTACAGTGGTGCTGCTGGAAGAAGCTGTTTGCCTTCACATGAGCCTCTATTTACACAGGCTCCGGCCATATATCAAACTCAGGGCTCTCCCCTTAAAGATTTGTTGATGGAAATAGGTAATTACTAAATTTGCTTTTAAGATATACGTCACTGCTCATTAGTAGCCTCAAACCTCAAGCAAAGCATCACTCAAGTATTCTCCCGTATAACCACACGCTTTTTCTGACGGACGTATCAATTAGTGCGTTTCGTTTATTAATTGCACAAACCGACCTGTTCTCCACAACAGTGATCACGGCCGCCGTATACGCTGAGACCCAGAATAGATCTAGAGTGCCTCTAGCATGAGAAGAGGTGTTTATAATTGAATTAACATGTCTTTCTTCAAACAGAGGAATGTTTGGCGGGGTAACAGTAGTAGGCTGATTATTATTACGAGGACATAAATCTGTCTGACGGCCAGCTCGGCGGCCCAGGCCAGCCCATTAAAAGACCTTTGACGCCAGCCAGAGGGGTATTTTCAGAGCTTTTGTTGCAGATGGCCGGGACAGTAAAGCTACCAGTATAGGCTGAACTGTACAGGGTGTATAGCATGTCAACCAAGGGGGGTTGGGAGGAAAGGCTTATATGAGGTGTTGGTCCAAACCTTTGAACACTGGCACCTGGAAGACGGGCTGATGTTGTGTTTGGAAGGTCACACCCAGGAAATGATTAAGTTTTTTCATATTATTTTATCATTATCTGGAAGGATGGCTTTATAATTCAGCGTGTAACACCTGTCAGGCTCTCTGGGAAGGCCTGCAGGGCTTATCTCGCGGTGTTTCATTTAGCGCTGCTTTTTGCTCGATGTGCAACGAGGACGGTGTCTTCAGCTTTGACTGACAGACGAGATGACCCCGCCGGAGTATACAGATGGCTGTCTGGCCCCTGAGGGTGCTCCTCTCCTCGCTTTTCCTCCTCTCTATCCCCCCAGTCTCCCTCCTTACAGGCGGCCCCCAGCCGGCCGGCTCTTATCTCTCTCTCACTGAAGGACTTTGACAGAAAAGGGAACCTGACTCTTGGCAGTGGGGGCAGAGGTGGAGGAGGGAGCATGGAGGATTCTGGAGGTCGTGTTCCCGCTATACACGTCACTCAGAAACAAGTTGTTGTGCAATCTGCTTTGTTTTCTGACAAGCTGGCAGCGGTGTTTACCTCCGGTGCAGTTGGCAGCACTTCCTATGAACCCTACAAACCTACCTGCTTTCACACCTCTACTAACACTTTGTCAACTCAGCCATGTAACTGTTGACAATTGGACGAACAAGGAGGAGAGACGGAGAGAGAATTATTACAAGAAGTCAACAACATGTCGTACAAGTAGAGGAAGAAAGAAAGAGAGGAGGAGGAGTAAAGGGAGGGAGCCGAGGCCCTCAGCTAATGGAGGGAGTAATTTGCGAGTCATGAAAGCCTGATTCATGGCGAGAGACTGTCTC
This sequence comes from Sebastiscus albofasciatus, assembly GCA_916701655.1. NCBI lineage: Eukaryota > Metazoa > Chordata > Actinopteri > Perciformes > Sebastidae > Sebastiscus > Sebastiscus albofasciatus. Next base: position 17,616 of record CAKAOI010050230.1, on the reverse strand, counting down.
CTGTCCTCTTTTCTCTTGTCTCAGTTGGACGACGCTCTGGGCGTGTTATTACTTCTCAGTCACCTGGAACCAACAGAGGAGCAAACCCCTCACTCTTTTCTATTTCTGCCTCTCTTTATTTCGTCCTGCCCGATCACTCTGATTGCCCTCTTTCCCTCCCCCCCCCGTGTTCCTCCTTTTAGCGTAAAGAAAACACCAACAGAAAGGTCCTTTTATTGTGCTGAGAAAAAGGACTCCGCAGTCTATAAAGGACTTCTTTATGCCCTTTTTCTCCTGTCAGCTCTGACACAAACTGTCTCCGGGTGGTCACTGGTGTGACGCCCTCCCCTCACTCCCGTCCTCTTCTTCTGACGGGGAGGGGGGGGATGAAGAGAGGGATAGGTGTGGTGGACAGAGAGAGAGAGAGGAGGCACAGTGGGAGTTCTGTCAGTGACCCGCAGTGTTAAAAGGTTGTCAGGTAGGAAAACCAGCCAGCTGTCACAACGAGTCCACCTGACAGTGCAGACAGTGTAGGTGTGTGTTTGCACATATATGGAGACTGTGAGCAACACATATGATAGATCAGCCTTTTACTAAAAGAGGACCTATAGAGTGCTGCGAGGGTGACGTATGCAATCTACCAGAAGTAAAAAGCTAACTTTAGGCTATAAACAAACTACACCACGGTCGCATGAACGTGAGTAAACACAACGAGGCTGTAACGGCGAACGAGTCGGCGTGATGACGTTTAGTAGTCTTATTTAGCAACCTCCTTTTTTAAGACACATAAAAGTTTCAAAATTCGCAAGTTGTTGTTCTGTTGTAGAACAAAATGTTAAAATCTCTTAAACTTGTGTTAAACACAGACCATATTTCAGGCATCTAACTAAAGACCAATTCAAAAAACCCCATTGACTTTGAGATGAGGGAACCGGAAGTGCTAAAATGCTAACTCATTTCTGGGTTTTTGGACTCAATCCTGTAGCACGCTATTATGCTTTTGTGCGTTTTCCCCTTTCCTTTAGTGTGTTATAACATTTTTTGTGCATGTAAAAGGTCTGCAAAGTTACAAGGCCCAAAGTCCACACTAAAGGGAGTTACTCTCCCCCACAGAAACACTGCTCCTGAAACGCCTCGATTGAAGTCCCGCCTCTTCTTCTGTAACGTGGTGATGTCACCAAGTAACACCTTTGCATAACGGCTAGTTACTAAGTTAGTTAATTAAAGACTTTTTGTAAATGTTCTTGGTTGCTGCGGCGGATCTGTAGCGTCTTAGCGATGGCAGTTTTTATAAATTTGTTAAAAAGAGGATAAACGGGATCAGACACAATTTGTCAGGCTTTTTGTTTTGCCTGTGTTTTATTTATACGTCCCAGTTGTTTTTGCTCTTTCCCAAAAATGTTACTGGCCACGTTTGTAATTCTGGATAGTCCAATTTTGTTCTTAGCGTTTGCGTCTTAGCGTTTCTTTAGAGTTTGGTTTGGTTGTCCAATCACAACAGAGTCGGCCAGCTGACCAATCAGATCAGTTTTTTGAACATTAAAGCGTGCAAACATGTTCTAGTAGAAACCCAAACTACAAGTTTGCACCTGAAAATAAGCACAACAGGTCCTCTTTAACTCCAGGCCTCAGCTGCAGCCAGCACTTCCTTTCCGCAGACCTTCGGTTCTGGGTCGCCGGCCGTCTGACTGACGGCACGACGGGCCAGGAGGAAATTCCCTCCACTCTCACTGAGGGGGCAAAAGAAGGCATCCAAAAGCAAATAAACAACCAATCCCCAGAGGTGGATCATGTATAGGTGGAGGAAATCCCTTCAGATGACTCCGGTCGGAGCACAAAGGCGCTGCATGAGAGGAATGTGTTTGCCCGTGGCTAAGCTTTGTTGTGCCGGTGTACATTGGATTTTAGCATGTTATGGAGGATAATGACAGGAGCTTGTGTAGTTGTAAGTGTGTCTTTATGTTGAGTGTTGTGTAAGCCAGGTGGTTGGGTATAGGCCGTACTGTACCTACAGACAGGTGGACCCACCCACTTAGCAAACACTCTCAGACTCTGCTCTTTGGGGAAAGCTTTATCGCTTTATAGCTGCTCTGGCACTCTTCTGTAATCCACCTCATATTCTGGGTGGGGACCAAAACAAGCAGGCCTTTATCAGATGACCGTGACTGCGAATAAGCTGAGCTGGCGAAATTAGACTGGAGTTAGTGGAGCCTTGAGGAGCTACCAACAAAACATGTACTTTTCCAAGCAGCTGAATGATTGAAAAAGCAAACATTTTCAGGTAAATGAGAGACACGAAACTACTAATTAGGCGGGGGGATAATGGCGGCTAGGCACCACCTGTCAAATGACCGCTTTAGTCCGCTATGTGTGTCTGTGGTTGTTGTTGAAGGGAGCGTGCTGACTCACCTGTGTCTAGATTCCTGCTGGGAAAGTTCAGCCAAATGAGGCTGACACATAGAGCAATTACACGGAGGTCGGCGTAATATGCGCCTGCACCATGTGTGCACTCTGGTCCTCAATTTGTGACATCATCAGCAGTCGCCCTGCCAGCCAGCAGCACATTGAAGGGAACCCTAATCCCTTCAGGGAATCAAAGTGTTACAGAAGCCAGTAGGAAGTTACCGTCTCATTATGGTCGTGTGACTAACCGACACATTGTTAGTTGTGGATGGGGCTATATAAAACATCAATAGTATGATCACATCCCAGCCTGCTGCATGGCGAGGCCTGTAGCGAGCCGCCCCCGCCACAGTCAACAAGCTGATTAACGTACAGACTCATTTGTGTGTTCGCTTCCTCTCTGTGTGACATCATTAACGTGGCTGCCTTCTGTTTTTGACGAGGTACGGGAAACAATGTTATCGAGGAGCCCAAACACCACAAGCACCACAACCACCATAAGAACTACTCCCGTCACCATGGTTACTACAACGACCTGAAGAACTCCCAGCTCCACAGCCGACGCAAGAGGAGCATCGGTAAGACTGAATGAATGTTATGCGCTCAGAGGTTGCATCATTGGTTACGTCTGGCACTATATGCTGCGCATCACAACTTGGCACAACTTATTACACAATAATGCCCTAAAAATAACCTCTACTTTAACATACGAGTTCCCTGACATGTTCCCAGGAGATGAAACCGATCACTTTACACTCATTTCAAACAAAGCTAATAGTTAGTGGCTTTTATATGGCTCTTTTGTGGATAAAAGGAACCCTAATGAAGATGTCTACCCAGTGTTTATGGCGAACGAGGAATCATGAGAAACGAGACTGAGGTTGACGAGGACGTCTGACATGAAGCCTTTTAATTGGCCAGAGGCTCGCAGATCTGAGACACACGCGTCAGGAGAGAAATATATCCTCCAGCGTGGAAATTCCAGGCATTCAGGAGCTCAAGTTGCAGCTCGCCTGGGCTCCCAGTCAGATTTCTTCATAAAACGCCACGCGGTATGATATCTGATCGAGGCGTGGAGAATACCATGTTGTGTGCCCATGTGTGTGTGTTAAGACTCCTTTTTTTCTTCGTGTCCCTCCCAGCAGGGCAGCATTTGAAGTTATGCAGCGGCTGGCTGCATTTCATGTATGTTGCGGCACATCATAAGTGTATGATACCGTTTTGGCAGCTGTCCCTCACGTTCTGTACACGCACATGTCATCTTTACGACGTCTTACTGTACACTCTCTGTCACGTCTTTAGGTTTGAGTGCCTGTCAGAGCATTAAATCTGAAATGAATGCTTACTGCCTTCCTCTTTTCACTATGACCAACAGGGTCAAAGGCCATTATTAGATTTCCCACCGGCGGACATAAAGGTTTTCTGGCCCAGTCACGCTGCATTAACCCCAGTGAGGGCTCGGAACAAAAGGAGCCGTCTCTTTCTGTCTTGATCCCAAAGCTCCTTAGCTGATATGAGATCAGCTTTTTTGGAGAGCTCGTCTCCTTAACGGTCTTAAAGGAGGCTGGGTGTGATCTGAGGTAAGACGAACGGCTCCCACGTCGAGTGAGTCATCGCATAATGAGCAGTGAAGGAATGCATGCAAGCAGCTGGGAGCAAAAGGGACGGATTACAACAATACATCAGCACGAGCGTGCATTCGGGAAAATGTGTCACCGAGCACTCTGACTAAGCAGGCCATTAACTCGGGACTCCTCCTACTTTTTCTTCTTCTTCTTCTTTCTTCCAGCGGAGGAGGCGGTCCCGGCGGTGTGTAAGACGCGGACGGTGATCTACGAGATCCCCAGGAGCCAGGTGGATCCCACGTCGGCCAACTTCCTGATATGGCCGCCCTGTGTGGAGGTGAAGCGCTGCACGGGCTGCTGCAACACCAGCAACATGCGCTGCCACCCTTCCCGCAAGCACCACCGCACCGTTAAGGTAAGACACACACACACACACACACACACACACACACACACACACACACACACACACACACACACACACACACACACACACACACACACACACACACACACACACACACACACGCAAGCACATACATGCCTACAGGAGGCAAGATTGTGTGCCAGCTTGTTGAAAAGTTCTGCCTGCACCCTTACAATCACTATTAGTGCAAGGTTAAACACACAATATCACCTCATTTATTCCACAAACAAATCCAACACATTCTTCGGAGACTGATGCACGCGGTACTCCTCTTGTGTTACCGACGAATTGTCAATATACGCTCGTTACATGCATAGTGTCCTTTCAAAATAAACTTCCGTTTTCACAGGAAGTAAGGTTTAGGCAACACAACAACTTAGTTAGGTTCAAAGCCTATTGAAAGAGGCTGGGACACGGCTCATGAGGTATGGGGTATAACACATGCGCAGTGTAATTGGAGATACAGTTGTGGCTCAATTTCTGCGAGTGCCGACCAGAATTTACTGCACATGAGTTGTACCCCAAAGATATGACGCGTTGATGACGCGTGACCTCTCCCCTTTCCAACCTCCTTGGTAAAGTTCAGGAAACGGTCGTGGTTGACGTTAAAGTCCCTGACTAATGACTCACGGGACCGACGAGTCACGTGACAACTGGACGTGACAAAATAAGTCAACATTACTTTTAGTTTCACACGAACAGCGGTCTTCTGGTTGAAAGGTGTTTGTTTGACCCATCTCTCACGCTATTAATAATACGTCACCTGCTTCGACCATCAAATAACGCAGCTGGTGGGCCCAATCGGCGGTATTTGACGAGTTGGGAGTGAGACCGGGTTGGTAAATCACATGGATAAGGAGATGTAAGGTAAACCCGCATTCCTTCGTGCTTCCTGTCCACCGTCTTTCCTCCACGGCTACTCTTCATTTCAATCTACCAGTCTCCTCTGAGCCTCCTTGGCCAGTGCCCAAATAGTGGCCACCTTACCTCCGCTATCCCCCCCTCTCTCCTTCCATTACAGCCGATCACCACCCTCTCTCCTCATCACTCTATCCCATGTTTGGCGAGAGGCCAGGGCGGCTGTGCCAGGACAGCAGGAGTGAGGAAGAAGAGAAGGAGAGGACAGGGAGGGAGGGTTGTTGGCACCTTCAGTCAGGACATCTGTTGAAGGGTTGACCAGGGAGGGATGCTCCTGCCAGATATAAGACAGACAGACACACACAGAGAGAGAGAGAGAGAGAGAGAGAGAGAGAGAGAGAGAGAGAGAGAGAGAGAGAGAGAGAGAGAGAGAGAGAGAGAGAGAGAAAGAGAGAAAGAAACAGCTTCCTGTACCTTGAGAATGTCCGAGTGTCATCGGCTACTGCACAGCCATTCCTCCGCTCTCTGTTTGTTTGGTCTTTTCTGGAAGCCCGGAGGAGACGAGGCGACACGGAGAAAGAGAGAGAGATTGAAAGGGGGGTATGGGGTTGTCAGAGGCTCTTTGGCATCGCTGAGCTTGAAAACACGTCCTTCTGTTCAGGATCAGAGGAGACACCGTGGCTGGAGCTGAGTCGTATTTCTGCCGTATTTACACTACAGACTGTTAGCCGGTGCGCGGCTCTGTTTGGAGGTATGGGAGTTATGTGCTCTGTTTTCTAAGAGTAAGAGACAAGCGGGGGATAAACAGGATATTCTGGAACACTCTGACTTGTGTCTCTCTTTGAGTTGAATCTCTGTTGTCTCTTTAATCATTGTGATCTTGCCCAACCATGGGCACTGGGACATCATGCAGGGTTTTAAAGACACCGCCTCAATAGAGCAGAAAAACAAATACCAACCCTGAGTGCCTTCTTCCAGTTTGGCACGCTGGTACAGGTCAGGTATGGACGCGAGGACATTTTCCTCTTATGGTACATGTCCACAGCCTCCGTCCTTTCCACGCTTCCCATTCATTGTTTATGTAAGCGGCCGTGCAATGCATTCTGGTAGCGTGGTGGCGCTATTCGAGAGACGTCACATCACGTTGGTCGCTTCTCATTTGCATAAAGTTGAGGTCTTGGCTACTTTATGCAAACCAGGGGCGTCTGGCGTAACTTGCCACCTCTGGAAACTCCCGAGGAATGATTAATGATGTTGATCGTTGATCCAAAATAAAGACATATTTCTCGCATAAAATGTTTTCAGAAACACATTTCGGTGAACTATTTTCATGATGTAAGAGAAGAAAGTTTACAAACGAGCCATCATGTTTGGTTCCGGTTTGAAATCTGGGAGCAGCAGCCCACGAGTGAGAGCTTGCATCCAATCAGGTGCCTTGTGTTTAGTGGCAGCCCATCAAGCGTCCAACGCTGGGAAGCGAGGCGATCCCTTGCGATAAAAAACGCCCCTATGGACAAGTAAGGCTGCACCGACAAGACGGCTATTGTAGGGCGCAGGGTTTATGGTCAGAGATGCTGACTCACAGAGCAGCAAGAGCTCTGATATACAGCTTAACCCTGTGTGTCTGCATGTAAGCTTGTCTCTCTGTCTACCAGACAGTAGGTGCCTCAATAGGAGCTCTGTTTGTGATAACAGCAACAAGGACGAACGGAGAGACACTGACGACCGCGGATGAGACACTATAAGGCTAGATTCAGCTATTCCTGGAATGCAGTGATCCATGCGACTTTGTCCGTGTCCTCTTCATGACACTGCGGACAAAATGAAGCCGGAGATGGACGTGGCCGTCAGGGATTCACGCGGGGCCGTTCTTTTCCGTGCGGATCCAGCCGCGGGGCGTCGTATCCCTGGAAGGGTCATCCGTCAGGGCTCGCTCCAGTCAGGAGACATTCACCGCATTGTGTGTGAGAAACATTGTCTCATGCCAAGTATTTTTTTTTTCCTCTCCGTCCGTCTGTCCTCTCAGCAGTCAGTCTGAATAGTTCAGTTTGTGCTTCTCGCTCCGTTTATTAGAAAGCTAAAAATGTTGCCCGTCCACCCCCCAGGTCTTGTTTTCCTTCTGCTGGCCAAGGATGGGAAAAGAACACATTCGTTGCTGTGTTTCTTTCCATCTCATGCCACTATGCATTTGTCCAAATGCACCTTTATTTATTTATTCCCCCTCTCTCTCTTATGTTTCTCTCCCTCTAAAAAAAGAGAACGGGTCTGTGCAGGCCTCGTACTGTACAAGCCTGTCCTGTTCAGTGGCGGGGGCAATAAAAAAGGAAACTTTAAATAGGACTGGCCCGAGGGGAGGAGAAGGGGCACATCTTAAAGTCACTCTTTTTCTCTGTCTGACTTTTCCATCCTCCTTCAGTTCTTTTGCATTTCACTTGAACTTCTTTTGGTCCATCACTGGTTGGATTAAGAGGTTTTTGTCATTGTGCGTTGGTATAGGAAGGACACAGTAGTGTAAAGATGAGAGCAGGTTCAGTGAGGGAGGAAAGAGATGGAAAGTTGGGCAAACACAACTCTTAATGAGTTTTTGTGTATTCAGACTCTATCATCATCCCAGCATTCCTTTAACTCCTCCTTCACCCCCATCCCACCTCCTTTTGCACTTTCAATGACACCACATTCACTCCCCCTATCCCAGCATCTTGGCTCTCCCCCTTTATTTCCATCTGAGTGATTCCTCCTCTTATGATTTCTCTTTTCCTTTTGGTGTTTTGAAGCCTGGCAGAACATTTTGGCCAGTGTTTTTGGTTCGTAGTGTTCTCTGAGTTGATACGATCTAGATATGACGCGAAAATAAATAGCAGAATTAGTATATTATTGGTCTTCTCTGGTTGTTAATCTTTCACCTCCAGTCTCTCATGCTGTCTCCTGTATTCCCTCTGTTCTTCCTCCTCACGTCTTCCTCTCTGACAGCTGCGTCCAGAGCTTCTGATAGTTTTCTCAGTGCTTTTGGCTCGGGGGCTCGCTAGACGAATTCGCTCGTAAAACAACTTGTGATTTTGGACAGGAGAGACTAGTATACAAGGTGTGCGCGCGTGGGATAGAAAGAGAGTTATTGGCAGTGATCTCAACGTGCACGTTAGTCTTTGTGTGTATGAATGCATGCGAGTCACTCTGTTTGCTCTTCCTGTGGGGCTGATTAAACAGCCCATGACAACAGGCAAAGAATGGAGGTGTCACTCATCCGCTCACTCATTAACTCTTAAGGCCTCTGCAGTACATTTGGTCTCAAGTTCATTATATCGCCCTCTTCCTCATTCACATGAGCAGATACAGAAATTACCTACAAGTGAGGCAATCCAGGAAATCCTAAAGTTTTCCTTTCTGCACGAATACACAGTTGACAGTAAGTGAGGTCGTCTTCTTGTGTCAAAGACAGCGCAGAGTGCTTGACTTTATGGAAAGTGAAAAGAAAAATAGGGAGGAAGCATAAATGAGCTGCTAATTGTACCCTTGATTCCCATAAAATAAGGTTAAACTAGAATTGCACTCGGAGAGCACATACCTCCGCCAAGGTGCGTGACTTTAAAAACAGATTACAGCTCACAGCTGGCGGTACCGTGAGGTGGTCGGCTTACTATTAACACGATGTGTTTCCGTATAACGTATCGGCGGATGCCTCTCTCATTCAGCAGCCTCGTTATGTCTGTATTACGTTACACTACGTTGTCTCTCATCCCATCATTTACTGCATTTTTCTTTCTTACTGCGGACGGCCAGCAGCTTCCGTACCTCGATGTTTCGCCACACATCCACACACGTGTCTCTCTGCTCTCAGAAGGAGGCGGGTTAGTTAGTTACACTGCGTTATGTGAATACTCTGTGGCCACCAAAATCTAATGGATTGTTCATTGTGCTACACCCCACCCCTCCATCACTATTAAACAAAAATAGAAGCCGAACAAGAGAGCTAACCCTTTTCATTGCCTTAATCTAATCAGTACGGCATAATTTACCAACAATGAAACTCACAGTTTCTCTCATTTGGTTCGGTTTAGTAGCTGGAAACTTTTTAGCTGGTCCTTGGAGGTCAGAGGTCGTCGTCAGTGCACATCTGTGTAAACCCAAGAAGGAGATTGTTTGTGTGTGTGCGCGAGAGAGAGAGAGAGAGAGAGAGAGAGAGAGAGAGAGAGAGAGAGAGAGAGAGAGAGAGAGAGAGAGAGAGAGAGAGAGAGAGAGAGAGAGAGA
>CAKAOI010050228.1:0-49783 GCA_916701655.1 Sebastiscus albofasciatus | reverse complement strand
GTGCAAGCTGCATTACAAATGGCATATTTTGCATTAAACAAAGTAATTAGATTCTTTGTCAATGTATAATAACTATTGAGTAGCAGAGCCTTAACTAATCAGATTAATAAAGAGCTTTCCAAACCCTCGTTTGTCTTATAGAACACTGACGCCTGAGCATGCAGCGAGATAACATCATGTAACACAGAGCCTTAAAAAAAAGGCGTTTAAAAAGGTATTACCTCTCAATGTTCTCTTTCCATCTCTACTTTTCCTCACCACCTACACTCTTACCTCCATCTGCCTTGATTTTCCATTTCTCCCTGTCATCATGCTGTTCTTTCTTCATGTGCATGTGGAGGAACTGATGGATGGAAAGACCATTACACGTAGCAAAATGTAGCACTTTTTCCTCTCTCATCTCTTTTCCCTCTCTTCCCCATCTCTCCTCCTCATCACTTCTCCCCCACTTTCACCTCATCTTCCCCCTTTTTTTCTCTTTCATCGCTGTACTGCAGAGAGAAGGAGGGATGCTCGGAGAGATGATTAGAAAAAAAAGAGGAAAGTTTTGGGTCTGGTAGCAAAGTTCACCTCTGTTTCTCTCTCCCAGCAGCAAGGGCTAATGGATTAGTTCAATGTGCTGATTTCTGCAGAAAACTGCTGTGTGTAGTAGAAAGTGTGGAGACATCCCCCACAATTTCTTTCTTACATCACTTGTTGGAGCCTTGGGCTTTTTATCTAGAGTGTATGAATGTGTGTGTTTGTGATTCAGCGTCGCTCTTACAGGCGGTCTTGATGTGTGTGTTTAAGCGACAGAGATCTCGATATAGCACCATGAAAGAGGCAACGCTCTACTTTGTTCCATTATGACAGAAACACACATAGCTGCTTAATAATACATACCAGTTACCGCCACCTTTCCCATTCTTTCACATGGAGAGAAGCGACAAATGACAAAACAGGGATGAGAGGGTCAGAGAGGGAAGACGCTTGTTGTGCCACTCCGAGAAAACTGCTGACACTTCAGATCGGCAGATGGACCAAAGAGGCCTTTTATGGTCCTCTTTGTATCCCGATCTAAAAACAAGTTTCTTTCAGCATCCCCCAGTCCATTTTCTTTAAAATACATACACCAAATGGGTTACAAATGGGTCGGGGTGGATGGGTGGGTCAAAAAAATACCGAACCTTTACCCAGGAGAACGCTGTTCATGTCCTGTGTGAAACTTGAAGACAATGTTGATTTAGCTGACACATAACTTCCGTACTCAAATTACGCCACTTCCGAAACTATTTAAACCCAAACCACAATCTTTTCCTAAACCTAACCAAGTTGTTTCCTCTGAAAAAGGAAGTTTATTTTGAAAAGACTGGAGCGGCAATTGACACGTACGTCACACGTTGCTGGACATTCGTAGGAGAATGCACGGAAAAGGAATAACTTTCCTTGGCATATCATTGTTGTTTGAGGATACGTTGACCTATGATGTGATCATTTGAATTGTAAAGATAAATATTAGGTGCACTGCATGTTGTAACAGGTGACGAAGTCTAATGGTCAGATTTGAATAAGCAAAGATTCTCCCAATACTTGTTCCACTCTTCCAGTGCCATTTAAAGATTATTTTTTAAGAAAAGACAAACAATATCCTGAATCAAGACAGAACTAGGCAGATAGAAAATGATACCAGCATCTTCCAAAATGGATATTGGGGCAGACAGCCGTCATGCACTCTATTCAAACTATCTTGGGTGTCAACATATGCAAAAATGTTCACACATCCAGTTGGCACATGGATTACAGAAACTTAAAGATATTGAGAAGCAGAAAGTATAATTTGCATGAATCTTAAATAACTTGTTAAGACTCGTCTTTTGGCACTGTTGTGGACCCGTCTTCGGACTTAAACAGCGTCCTATAATTCAATGATAACACCGGTCAGTCTCATGAGTGACAATTCTTGCATTTGTCCAGTCTCCAGTATGATATGGTTCTCTCACGTTCAGTATAATCATCTAAAATTGCCAGCCTCTCATTTCAGAGGCTTACCAACTACCAACTCCAAAGCTGGCATTGATATTGAACTCTTCTGTCTTTGCCAGTTTCACCAGAAGTGTCAGAAAGTTAATGATATATATGCAAATGCAAATCAGTATAGTGTGTTCTTGCCAGAGTGTAGAATGAAGATATGAAGTAAACATTTTTCCTGCAACATGTGCCTTAAACCTGCATTCGTTCTAATAGCCAGCAGGGGGCGACTCCTCTGGTTGTGTAGAAGTCAGAAAACATTGTAAACATGAGTTTATGGTCTCAGTCTCTAGTTTCAAGTCTTCTTCAACACAGCATGATGTTCATTTAGTTAATTATGGTCCCATTTAGAGTCACATAAACCATAAAGCAGGGTGTATCACTTCTGGGTCCAAAAACCAAGATGGTGATGGTAAAAAACGAAGATGGCGATTGCCGAAAGCCAAGATGGCTTTGGGCAAAGAATTGAGCCTATCGCAATGCATGACCACAGCTTCAATTACACTGTGCATGTGTTATACTCCATACCCCAAGACCCATGTCTGCCCGTGTCCCAGCCTCCTTCCATAAACCTTACTAAAAACCAAGATAGTGATGGCCAAAAACCAAGATGCAGATTATTGTCCGACAAGAAAAGCTGCATGTTTGTAATGATATCGGGTCATAGGGCGAGATTAAATGTACTTAGTTACATGTATAAAACTTTATGACCCTTACGATAAATCTTAGAATTAAAACGTTTAATGAGTCTCTTAATGAGTCAAATAGACCATAAATCAGGGGATGCTTTAGGGCGGGGCTACCTTGTGATTGACAGGTTGCTACCACAGAGTTGTCCGTGTTTTCACCGTAGAACTTTAACCCTTTCACAGTGTGTTTTCAGTTCATGACAGTTAATTGTAACATTTGGTCGCATACAAATGTTTCATTCAGCGTTTGGTTGTACTTAGCTCCAACATCTCGTGTCACTTCTGGTTGCAAAAAAACAAGATGGTGACAAACAAAAACCATGGCAGTGGCGTGGCAAACATGCACTCACGGTGACTACGTCCACTTCTCATACAAGTCTATGCATACAAGTGAAAGCCACTTAAGGTCAGTATTAAACAAATCTATGAAAACAGACACAGATATGCACAATACTTATTTCACTGTTTCTGCAGAGACAACAACTCAAGCAACACATTTTAAGTTTGGTGTTATCAGTGCAGATATTTCAGGGCAAATGCTAAGAATCCAGGGATTCATAAATGTACCTGGTCCGATGATGTATACTTGTAGCTTAAACACTACATGAGTCAAAACACCATATATAATCCCTGGTACTTAGAGAGGACAGACATAATTTCCCCTGTAATGGATAGATAACATTCTGAATTCACAGCTCCAAGAGGGGACAAGCATCTATATTTCATCCAACAGCGATGCACAGCTGAGACACTGGGTAAGTGGGGGAGAGAAAAGAGAGGGGACATGCATTCATATTTCATCAGAGAGACACTTGGCTAAAGCAACCGGTAAGTGGCAAAAAGAATGGGACCGAAAGAGAAAGGACATGCATTCATATTTCATCATAGAGAGATGCACATAGTTAATAAAACAGGAAAACAGTGGAGGATGGGGACAGCCAGCTACAACTCTTGGGATCGTCAATAAATAGGCATGAGGGACACTTTTAGAGGAGGAGGAGGAGGGGTGAAGCAGAGCGAGGCATGCATCCATATTTCATCAGAAAGAGGTGACTGAAATGGCTGCTAACAGGTGGGTATCAATATAGAAACATCAAGACCACTTATGACAGCGGGAGAGAGGGGCACAGAGTGCTGCGGGGAGGCAGAAGCATATCTAAAAGCTGATAACTGCCTCTATGAATATAGACACATCCACAGTGACATTTATAGACAGCCATTAGACTTTAGGCTGTTACTTTGTTGACAGTTTAAGACATCCATTTGCTCCGGTGCTTGGTGTTTTTTTGTGTGCTTTGCAGAGCTTTAAATGTACACAGGTCATATGGGTGCCTGTGGGTTACCGCTAAAGTTTTATTAGTGTTAGATAAAAGCACAACTCAAAGGCCAGGCAGGCAAAGTCAGGTCTGCAACAGTTGCTTTTTTTCATTGGAATATAAGGATCCGTGAGCGAGAACGGTCTCCCCCAAATGCCAAGTGATACTCCTACATGTTGATTGTGATAAAACTGCAGGCACCAAGATAACTGCTGAGATCTCTGAATGGCTGAAACAAAAAGACAGAACAGTCACATGATCAGCTAAATCAAGCTTGATTTATGGTTGTCACATCTGTAACAGTTGGGGGCTCATCCGGGAATCTTTGAAAAGTAAAACCGGGTGGAAAAGAGGAAATGAGGAAACAGAGGTTGATGCAACAGCAAAGAATGTTTATTTAACTAAATATAACCAAAACTGACAGCTACAAACTCATATCCACAACTTAAAGTACTTAACTAAAGACAAGCTTACCGACAAAGTAAGACAGCTAGATAACTAGAAAAACACCTCCGTTTTACGGTATTCCTTTTCCACTCGGTTTTACTTGTCATTGTTACTCCCCCATCCCCTAGCCTTAAGTGGGGTCATAACAGAGTAGAAACCCAAAATACAAGTATGAACCTGGAAATTAACATGATATGTCCCCTTTAACTTCCATATAACTCCTTATTTGTTATACACTATAAATAAAAAAGGCAGTGCATCGAACACTGAGTATCTTTCTTCTTATAGGACCGTCACATGTTCCTTCACATGTTTGCTTTCTCCCACACACCCACGGTGTATCACCATCAACGCTCCAGAGCAGAACAGATCTGCTGTTTGAAGTTACACCTCTGCTTTCAATCGAACGGATGGTTCTCTCAGTCCAGCCTTCACAGCAGGTTCACTTGACCCGGCTCGCGGCCGAGTCGATTTTTAGACAAACATTCAGCCGTTTACTGAGCTCCCAGGGTGCTAATGTACAGCCATTAACCACGGTCCAACACACAGACACACACTAGGGAACACACACACACACACACTTATAAGCACATAAAATAGACCCGAGACATGTTTTTTTTTTCTGCTAAATGATAAATTCTAAAACACGCTCATACACACACAATAAAATCCTACAGTTCATAAATGTGCACGTCCTCTATCTTTCTCTTTTCAAACACACACAAACACACACTCTCACAATCCCCCTGCAACTTGAGATTGCCCTCTCCACTCCAGTGCATTGTGGGTACAGCATTGACTAATCGTTGTGTCACAAGTATACCACGCTGCATCTCTCTCCACTAATGTAATGGCTCAGCGTTTGTGTGTGTTTGTTTTGTTTCACAGGTCGCAGCAACTCTCCTCATCGTCTAAATGCAATGTTTCTTTTTGTGTTGTGCGAGTGCGTGTGTGTGTGTGTGTGTGTGTGTGTCAGTATTCATTTATTTGTGTGCTTGTGTGTACAGGTGTGTGTGTGTTGTGATTCTTTGTGTGTGTGTGAGTGTCATTGAGGGGAAATGAGGGCTCCTTATTTGGCCTGACAGGGCAATGAGCCGCTGAGACGAGATGAGGCTTATTTATCGGGCTCCGGGCCAGTGTGTTTGTGTGTGTGTGTGTGTGTGTGTGTGTGCCGTGCCCCTCAGACTAAAACGATCACAGTGGTGCAGTAGTGCACTCTCGTCACTGAGTGTGCTGACAACATAATTGGTTGGCCTGGCATTTCAATTCACCACTGTGAGATTGCTGTGGGCTACTCCGCTCTCGGCCCTGTTAGCCACTGCTGCTAATAATCCGAGAGAGAGAGGGAGAGAGAGAGAGGGAGAGGGAGAGAGAGAGAGAGAGAGAGAGAGAGAGAGAGAGAGAGAGAGAGAGAGAGACGGCGGCCATGGCAACGGTCTCGCTGTCCACTCTAGGCGAAGCTGATTTATCGTGAAGGATATGAAATTTACATCAAAACTTTCTTTCTTTTGCTTGTTCATTCCTCTTTGCCTCTTTGTTTTGTTCCTTTTGCCCGTTACTCTCACCGTTAGTACAGTGTAAAACAATCTCTCTTAACAAGACGGCCATCAGCAGGGAGGCAAAAGGCTTAAAACAACCTACGTGTACGTTTTCTTGGCAAGTGACCTCTTGTTATGTGAGTAATGCCTGTTTTCTCTTGATAGGATGATGGAAGTAGAGTGATAATGTTAGGGGCGACCTCGAATAGTCGACTATTCCATGATTCGATCTAAGGAGACTGATTTGATTGCCAGTCTCAATAAAAAAAACGAATAACATAATTTAAATGTAACTTTTTTTAAATAAACTAAATTACTCTGGTAATGAATGAAACATTAACATAAGTGGATGGTTAATTTTAACTATTTCACAGCAGCAACCATGTATTCATCCACTGCACAATGACCTTGTGTCTTCCATTCTTATCTATATATCTTTCCACTCATTTTACACTAAACATCAAAATATAATAACTGAAAAGTAAAAACTAAAATAAAATATTCAAAAAAACGTAATCAGTTACACTGTTTTCTTCTGTTGTGCAGTGTTTTGAGTTTCCCGTCTATAAGGTCAGAGGTCACCTGCCTAGTCACGCGTCTACAAACTGTTCCCACACTGTCCTTGTCTGTCTCTCTGTTGTCCTGCGTTATTGCCATCAACACTGCTGCTCTTCACAGTGGTTTGATGAGTGTTTTAACGTGTGTGTGTGTGGTTTGGTATCTGATAATGTAATGAGGAAGTGTGTGTCTTGGTATCTGCGCCGCTCGTCTCTCAACACCTCATTCTGACACCAGTGGAAAGAGGACTGGACTACATCTCTAGCCACGATAGTTATCTGTAGAGAAAAGGGGTTCCTTCTCTTAAAAGCTTTAAGCCTTTGATGCTATAAATGATCATAATGGGTTTCCATCACGCTATGCATTTGGTTTTGAAAGCTGACGTTGAAGCTGCAGTGGGTAGAAATAAAGCAATTATGAGTGCTCCAAACTACATTAAGATGTCACACACTGGAGGAAAACAACCAGTCAGAGTTGATCTGAGGTCTGCTGTCCAGCTGTCAATCACTCGCAAACTCCGATCAAACGGTCAAACTAGGCAGCACTGATCATATATGAATCAATATTCTGTTACTGTAATGACTATTTCTCTATTCAGGTGTTTTCAGAAACATCTTGTTGTGTACTGTTTTGCTGTAAAATGAGAATGTTTGTGACCCAGCAGCCATGTTGAGATCTGCTGAGGTAATACCAAGCACCGCCCACCAGCCGGAGCACAGCCAATAGGAACGCTCTCTCTCTAAAATGACCTGCGATTGGCCAAGTCTCCCGTCACGAGCTAGATTTTTTTTAAGCCTGAAAACAGAGCCATGAGAAGGTGCAGACGTTAAGTTATCTCTCAGAACACTTGAATTATGCCTACTGAAGCTTTAAGGTTGATATACAGCTGCTGCCTGTACTGAGGTTAAATCACTGAGAAAGAAATGCTCTGTTTCAGTGCAACATATTGCTGCTGTATAATATTCCCCTTCAGTAATAACAACAGCATTTAAAGGACAGGTGTGAAATAAAATCAGCACACAGAAGAAAAAAACAGCTGGAGACCGTGTGTAAGTGATGAAGTCATCAAGAGAGAGCAGGAATGAACAGAGAGGCGGTTTGAGGGAGGAGAAGAAAGGTGACACAGAGGAGAGGAAAGAGGAGGAGGAGAGAGCAGAGAGATGTAACAATGAGGAGACACGAGGAGGTGAATTAGAGCCAGAACTAGGACAGCGTATCCCTGGGCAGCCATGCGTGTCTGTGTGTATGCTGTAAAACACAGCAAAGCGCTGCGAAGTGTTGTAAAATTCATCAGGTTTGTGTTTGTGAACATTGGCGCCCTTAACGCTGCCTCTGCCTCTCAATTATGTACAACTGGAAGTAGACATGAATATAGAATGACCTGTAACTAAATGCAGATGCCACGAAAACACACACACACACACACACACACACACACACACACACACACACACACACACACAGTCTCATCCATCTCAGAGTAAAGTTACTAATATGTAAATGGAAAAGAGAAAAGACACTTGACCTGCATTTTAAAAACTGTTTTCAAACAAGCTGAGCAGAGACACTGTCTGGCAGACTTGTATTTGATTGGACAACCAGTTCTCACTCCCAACTCATCAAATACCGACGCTTAGTCAGTGGCCCTCAGCATCTGATACCGACGCACCCAGGCACACTTTAGCGTATGTATGGGACGCACCTGGCTTTCAACTAACTCCAGTGTAAACCCATCTGCATCAATGTTAACCTTCATTCGACTGACGGGTCCCCACAGAGCCCAGATTATACAGTAGTATACCTTTTGTTGTATCTCACAGGTGCTTTATTCTATCATTCCAAATTACACACCACAGGCATGACAAATAACAGCACAAAAATGCAAAATACTCGCATGCAAATATTTTGCATCAAAATTGCTCATACCGGCACCGATGCAAATTTGTGACAGTTGCTACACTTTTTTAATAAAAGTTTTGAAAACATTTGCACAACTACCGGGATCCTATCGGCCCAGAGCAACGTCTGGCCTTCTGTGTGTGGTAAACTTTTGTATAGCCTAAACTAGAAACTCAAAAAAATCTAACTTATTTCGAAAACAAAATTACGCTGTTTTTTAATATTCACATTCTGTGTGGAAGTACTCAAGACAAAACAGGAGTTTGTGTAACAGTCATTGTGAAACTTGCATTTTCATTGAGAATGAAGAAACAGTTGGTTAGCTTAGCTTTAATAGGGGGAAACAGCTAGACTAGCTCTGTTCAGAGAAAGGAAAATACACCTAATAGTGCCTCTAAAGATTACTAATTAACATGTTATCATGTTTAACTGTAAGGTTAATATGAAACAGTAACTTAACATAAAGCTCCACACGAGAATGGTGCAGATCTTCTCACCTAATTCTCTGAAAGAAAGTAAATAAGCATATTTCCCAAAACTATTGGTAGTAGAGTCTCATTTTGTATGGAAGTCGTGTTATTTTATCCACCACCTGCTGCTGAGAAATCTTCTCAGCTGGACTGAACAACATAGTAGAGAATGGAATTACTATCTGGTTGTTCCTACGGTATACATATCATCACTGGGATTGACTTTACTGGACCAATTTCTACGGTTACCCGGCTGCCGATTAGTTTGTAACGTTTTTGTTTCAATTGGTTTTGAGTAGGGATTTATTGAAAGTACTTGGTAAGAACAATTTAATAATATGAAGGATGTCTGATGAGATTAACATTTACACAGAAGGACTGAAAAAAATCATATATATATATATATATTTATATATATATATATATATATAAGGACAAATAAAGTAAAAATAAAATGAAACCTATTTTGCTGAGTGCCATTTAGTTTAGATGATTTGCATTTGGTAATACAGTTATGGAATACATATGTTGTTTGGTTTATTTTCTTTCTTTCAGTATTTCATGACAAAATAGCCAAAAAGAAAATGATCAAAAATAGTCACTTGTTCCTTGGCCCATGGTGCATCTTTCCACCAGATTTCATTAAAATCTGTTAACTTGTTTTGAGATATCGTGCTAATGAACAAGTGGGAGAAAAAAAAAAAAAACACAACCTCCTTGGCAGAGCTAACAGTGCTAATTTGATGTAAATGCACTCACAACACTGGAATTAATTGTGCTCTTAATTCATTTTGGACAGGAAACGTAACCCAGCACTCACAAGATGAAGTAATAAATGACTGAATTAATGACTAAAACTGGATCAGGGTGAAAAATGTGTACAAGTCACCGACTAGGTGCCATCATGTCAGCGTAATCCCTGTACACCTTCTGTGTGTGTGTATAAAATGGATAGCGGTTGTCAGCCCAGACTAATATCAACTCCCACATGAACTGTTAATGCCAGACCAAGGACAGCATTCACACACACACACACACACACACACAAAGTCACAAACATCATCTCACACACAATATAAAGCCAGTAGATCATTAATCCATTCTACAGTCTATTTGGAGGCCACTGTTGATGGAAAAAGGGAGAGACAGAGTGAGACAGACGAGGGGAAAAAAAGATGGAGAGAGGATGAAACAAAGAATGAATGAGGCAGAAAGAGAGGCAGTTATATAATACTAGCTGGTGTAATATAGTGGAGTGAATTTACAGCAACGTCACAGAGCCAACAGAACAGAGAGGAGAGGAGAGGAGAGGGTGAAAACAGAGAAGAATGATGGAGAGACAAGGACAGAAGAGACAGAAAAAAAGTTTACCACCAGGCAGCAACCTCCAGTTCTGAAAATGAAGCCAATGCAGAAGTGCAATAAACTAGCATTCATTCTAACGGCTAGCAGGAGGCGACTCCTCTGCAAAGTCTATGAGACAATGACCCGACTTCGCACTTGATGTATTACCTGTGGTTCTAAAAACACAAGATGCTGACGGCCAAAAGCCAAGATGGCTACAGCCAAATACCAAGATGGCTATGGCCAAAAATCAAGATGCTACGGCCAAAAATCAAGATGGCGACAGTCAAAAACCAAGATGGCTATGACCAAAAACCAAGATGGCGACGGCCAAAAACCAAGATGGCTATGACCAAAAACCAAGATGGCGACGGCCAAAAACCAAGATGGCGACGACCAAAAACCAAGATGGCGACCACCAAAAACCAAGATGGTGACCACCAAAAACCAAGATGACTACGGACAAAAACCAAGATGGTGACCACCAAAAACTAAAATGGAAACCAAGATGGCTACGGCCAAAAACCAAGATGGCGACGACCAAAAACCAAGATGGCTATGGCCAAAAACCAAGATGGCGACGACCAAATACCAAGATGGCTACAGCCAAAAACCAAGATGGCGACGACCAAAAACCAAGATGGCTATGGCCAAAAACCAAGATGGCGATGACCAAATACCAAGATGGCTACGACCAAAAACCAAGATGGCGACGGCAAAAATGCCAAACTCGAGGCTTTAAAACTGTAGTCCACAAACCAATGGGTGACGGTACCGTGATGACGTCCACTTCTTATAGACTGCCTATGGGTAACAAAGATATTGATATACCTTAAGGATGTAAAATAATTTGAGTTTGCATACTATTAAATGTTCTTATTTTGTACTTTTGTACATGTGTCCGTGTTTACTGTTTCCATAATAACTCTCTAGTGCAGATTATCATCCAACAAGAAGAGCTGCATGTTTGTAATGAGCCCGGGTCATAGGGCCAGATTAAATGTACTCAGTTACATGTCTAAAACTTTATGACCCTTTACACGGATCTTACAATTAAAACTTTTAATGAGTCTGTTTCCAGGGTGCAAGAACATTTTTTTTGGCGCAGAAGGTTTAATAAGCCGTTTTGTGTGTGAGTTTAAAGCTCTGTAACTGTACCAGGAGCAGCTTCACTTGTTTAAATAAACAACAGAAACATATAGAAACAGACGTGGCAACAACAGAGCACAGACAGCGTGGTGTATGACATCACCAGCACAAAGAAACCACAGGAAACAAAACTGTACACAGAAAACAAAATAAAAAGCTTCTGTTGATAAAAGAAGTTCACTTAGTTTGTCAAGAGAAGGGGGGGGGGGGGGATAACAAGAGCAGGACTCATTAAATCCCCCGCTCAGGTGTTTTTCCGTTAACCTGATTAGACCTCTGCTGTGGACCGACTGTGTGAGCACGTAAAGACTGCTTGATTGGCATCTGTCAGCGCTCATCACTCTCCAGTTTTATTTCACCTGTTAGGATAATGGCAACTTCTATTTATCCGTGCTGGATACAGAGTTACACACCAGCAAGGATGCTGTGGTTCACTTTCATTACCTGTAATCTCTTCATAGCGTTTGAAGGGATGCCAGAGACAGCAGCACCTATCCCATTTGGATTTAGCCACGACAAGCTGTGTGAAATAACACGTGTTGTGAAGAGTGTTTTGTCATTTCTAGTCTTCATATGTTGCAGAATGGAGCAGAAATACTCCTTTTTTCACAACAGACACTGAGACTAGTCATAGTGAAAGCACAGGTGTTACTAGTAACATTAATTATGCTCTGTTATATACAGTAAGCCACGGCAGTGTGGCAGGATCCTGAAACTCTTTACTTGTATTATTCACACCTGTGCTTCTGACGTGTCAAGATGCCTTCCATGGAAATACTATAGCTACGGCCTAAACCAAGATGGTGATGGCTAAAAACCAATTTGGCGACGGCAAACATGCCAAACTTGATGCTTCAAAACCGTAGTCCACAAACCAATGGGTGACTGTTTTATAAAAATAACTTTTTTTTAATCACATTTGCTCCATTTCTCCCCACTGCAGCTTTAATGAAACTAATTTGAAACACTTGAGTAGCTTTCTATGTGGAACGGGGTGAAACACGGTGAAACACATTCCCTTCCCGTCTCAAACTGACTTGCCTCCTTCGCTTCGCTTCGCACAATCTGATTGATACATGTAAGATGTCCGGCCAATTTGAGAGACAGGTGGGATTAACCTCTCATCCAGGAAATGTTGTTTTTAAATATTCACAGATCCCACCAATCCATTTATGAAATAAAAAAACCTAAAAACAAAACATCTAGAAAATAATGACAAATATCAGCATAGAACTGAAGGAAGGATTAGTGAAGTATTAACTGATAATTACAAGTTTCAAAATCTGCAACAAAGTCCTGATTATCTATATTATTAAAGATGCAGCACCTTTCTAATTCATTTGGCTCACTGTCAACATTAATATTCATTTTCACATCCTCTTGAAGTTTCCAGGTCTCATTTATTTCGTTCACAAACTCGATCATCATTCCATCATTTCTTGCTTTTATGATTCCAGAAATCGATCTCTGTAGGACATCTTGAAGGACGTCCCGATTCCTAAAATGCATCTCGAGGAGCGAGGAGGCTCGCCAGAGGAGCTATAAATGATGATACACCTGTGTATCCTTTGCGGAAGTGTTTTTGGCACCAGTGATGTATAAAAGAGGCGTGGCAATGCACAGCTGATGCAGCTGTGACACACGTCATATGTAATTGAAGTTGCTTTAAAATGCCGGCTCTGAGGCGAGGATGTCTCGTTTGTTAAATGCCTGTTGCCTCGACTCCTCTTGACTCACGTCTCTTCCTCGTCTTCTCCGCTCGCATCTCCCGACGTGAAGAACGGAATCGAGGATGTAGAAACTGGGAATTGGGAAGGGTCCAAAGTAAAATCCAGAATATAATTTAAAATCGTCCTCCTCGCCTACAAAGCACTAAACGGTCAGGCCCCATCATATCTCAAAGAGCTCATAGCACCCTATTACCCCACTAGAGCACTGCGCTCCCAGAATGCAGCAGGGTTACTTGAGGTTCCTAGAGTCTCCAAAAGTAGAATGGGAGCCAGAGCCTTCAGCTATCAAGCTCCTCTTCTGTGGAAGCAGCTCCCAGTTTCAGTCCGGGAGGCAGACACCCTCTCTACATTTAAGAGCAGGCTAAAGACTTTCCTCTTTGATAACGCTTTTAGTTAGTGCTGCCTTCGACCAGCCCCTAGTTCTGCTGCTATAGGCCTAGACTGCCGGGGGACTTCCTATGACACACTGAGCTCCTCTCTCCTTCTCCTCCTGTATATATTCATGTCCCATTCATGCATGTTACTAACCTGATTTCTTCCTTGGAGTCCTCCGGTTCTGCTCGAGGTTTCTCCCCGCTAAATGGGGAGTTTTTCTGCTCATGGGGGATCTCTTGTTGGGTCTCTAAACTATAGAGGACGGTCTAGACCTGCTCTATATAAAAAGCATCTTGAGATAACGTCTGTTACGGTTTGACGCTATATAAAAATAAAGTGAATTGAATTGAGATGTAAAGAGTGAATGCAGCAACCATCACAGCTCCCCTTTGTTGTGTTATTTATTTCTACACTCGCAGCTTTGAAGACTGATGTCAATACAAAAAGACAGAAATGTACTGTTTGTTTGCTTTCATTAGATCTTCTGTAATGAGGGATTACACTTTTAACACATTTGTTTGCAGGTTGTTTTTCCTGCTGTTAGAAGGTTGAAGACTGAAGAGGACAAATTAAAAGTGAAAATCATTGTTGCATTAGTGACGAGTCACATTGTGAAAACAGGTTCACACCAGTGTTACGCTCTGATGGCATCGTCACTTCTAAGAGTCTGACAGGAAATACGAACTTTGTGTTTTCCTTCTTTAATATTTAATTTCACAGCTTTGATGTGACTACTTATCACAACATCTGTAACCAGACGAGGGTGAATGAAACAAAACAGAAGACACACCCATATTCACATACACGCTGATTACTGCAGTGAAAAGTAAGGCTATGGAGCTCTGGAGGTGGATATGTGTCAAGTCATGTGGTTTTAACACCTCACAACACATCCCATTAGAGCCCTACGCGGGACTATTTTCTTAATATCTTCATTTCTTACCATTCTCTTCAGTCTGATATCACCTCCACTGTAACCGATTTCCGCTGGGGGTATGTGAACACATTTGCCATATGTAGCAGCTACACTAACGTGTTGAACTATGTCAACATAGCCTTTTTCCTGGCGACAATGTCATACGGCCGAACGTCTCTACAGCAAAGCGTACGCAAGTACACATTTCTCGGTAGTATCTTGTTGATATGTGCAGGAAGAAGTGCTTTATGGGGAGAACGGAGCAGGTGTGTCGCCTCAACCCAAAGGTGCCAGATTTGTGTCAGTTATAGATCAATACTTTTGCACATTTGTTGCAACTAACAGTCCAGTTTAAAGTATATGGCAGTATATATTCCATATAATTCCATAATAACCTTTCAGCATATTGTAATTCAAGTGTTCTGAGAGAAATCTTCTGCACCTCCTCATGGCTCTGTCCCATGACGGGAGACTTGGCCAATCACAGGTCATTTCAGAGAGAGAGCGCTCCTATTGGCTGTGCTCCGGTTGATGGGCGGTGCTTGGTATTTCCTCAACAGATCTCAACATGGCTGCCAGGTCACAAACTTTCTCATTTTACAGCTAAACCGTGCCCTACAAGATGATTCTGAGAACATCTGAGGAGAGAAATAGACATTACAGTAACATAATATTGATTCGTATATGATCAACGCTGCCTTGTTGGAGTTCGCCAGTGATTGACAGCCGGCTCTCAGAGACGGCAGCTGGACGGCAGATTCCAGATCTGCTCTGACTGGTTGTTTTCCAGTCACAGATATTACCTGTCTCATGCACTACTGTCAAGATATAGTGACCGTTTTATAAAAATAACTTATTTTAATATATTTGCTCCATTTCTACCCAATGCTGCTTTAAGTCGTTCTTCAAATGTCAGACTTGCTTTGCTTTTGCAAGCTAAATCCCGCCCGCTCCTGTGAGATTGGTGTTGGGATCCCGCAGGATCCAAATCCAAATGAGCATCTTATTTCTAAACAATAAGTAATAGCTAAACAATAAGTAATAGCTAAACAATGAGCTGAAACTCACTATAAAGCCCTGTAAAGCCGTGGGGGAGCTGCAGATTCAGGTCATAATTCTCTATAGGTTCATCATTGTTTTCACATTCACAGTCATTTGATACATAGTTTTTACAAAAATATTGATTATAGCAGCTTTAAGTTTTAGCTTTAAGTTGCTGTTTCAGAGAATGCTTCAAATAAGTGTTTGTAAGGTTTTGAAGGTCTTCTTATGTCACCCAGGTGAAGAGGCAGTTGAGAGGCCTGAACTCTCTGCCACAGACTGTTTATAGAAGAAATACTTGTCCAGCTTACACAAGTCAATGAGAACTTTCCAACTCCACAGCGAGGCTTTGAAGTGATAATAGCCACTGTCCAACGTCTCTCCCTCCAACAGTCCCGGCTACAGGTATATGGGCTCCGTGGCAGGTCATTTGTTATCAAAATTGCTCTCACATCCCCCTCTTGACTTTCCTCTTCCTCTTCATTCTCTCTCCCCCCACCTCCTCTCCCTCCTCTCTCCTCTCCTGCTGTCTCTCACTGTCCTGCCCTCTCAGCTTCCTCCTCCACCCGTCTTTGTTGTTAGTCACAGAGGGATATGGCTTTGTGTCAGGTCAGGTGTTATCGACCGCACACAGTCCCAGACACACACACACACACCTATACCAGAAATTGAATGCAGGAGTGTGACTGCAGGAAAGTCGTGCACGCTCTGCTTGCTAAGTCTACATCATGACCTCTCAGATATCTCTCTCAGAACCTCATTATTACTCTACAGCCTAAAATACATATATTTTCATTAAAGGATTCATTGTTCACTAGGTTGATAATTCAGGTGCTTAAACACCTCTCCCTTTCTCTGCAGGAGCCTGATCTCCAATGCAGAATGTCTGGATCCTTTCTGTTTTGGATCATTAGATATCCTCAACTTGATGTCTAGAATCAGAGATGTATTTGTATTCAATATGTACAGCCTCACTCATGTGATTGGTGACCCAGCTGTCTCTTTGGTTTTAATGTCATCTCTCATGCATTAATTTCTGCTTTGATGAAATATGAATGTCAATAATTATACATTTGTTCTCCCTTTTTACTGCAAATAAAAGGGACATATAATACAAGGGAGACTCAAATGCTTGATGAATGAATGAAAATAAATACATGGATAGTTAATAACAAATTAAAATTAAAAAAACAATATATATATTATATATTATACTAATTATTATAATAATTATCATAATGATAAATTATAAATATTTAATGAATTAAATAATTGAATTTAATTAAATAATTGAATTTAATATTTATAATAATATAATATTGTATATATATATATATAATAATATAATTATTAATAATTACGGTTGAGTGATGTTACGTGCTGTGCCGAGGCTTCGTAGCGTGTGTCGAGTAAGGGAGTTTTGTGTAAAGCGTGTATCGAGGCTTGTATCGTCTTAGAACAATGACGTAATTGAAGACGCCCAAAGCCGAAACACAGTTGAGAAACTATTATTGCTGAGTCTATAGAAATATATATATTTGATTGCGATGATGATTTCAGTGACAAAGGCATTAATGCATTTTTCCTTATTAATTTTATTTGAATCCTCCCCAAATTCCACATTTAAAAATGTAAATTTAAATGTAAATTCTTCGTATTTCTGAAGGAAATGGAACAGTGTGTCAACAAGTTCTTCCTCACAAAACCAAAAAAGCTATAAAAACAACGAAAACATATTTTCAAAATTTTTAAGTGAATTTATTGTCATATTCTTGCGTGTTTATTTCTATTTTATTTATTTTATGTCGACTTCTTTAATTTCTGTTGTCTTTTTTATGTTTGGCATGCTTTTACATTTATGTTTTCACTTTATGCTTTCTTATAGTTACACATGCACATTGACGGCCCTTTGCCTGGTTAAACCGCTGCCTCACATCTGGAATACATCTGCTGGTTTTACACTCGTTGAAGCAGATGAAGCCTTGTGAAATGAACCCTTTACAACATACAGACATAAAAAAAGATGAATACATTTATTATTTTTTTTTTTTTCCGATTAATGATGCCAACATGTCTGATATACTATGATCTTCCATTCTATGGTTGATTTGCAATTCTTGTCAGTAATTTATTTTCTTTATGCTTTATATTTTGTCCTTTAACATTTCTCTCCATGCAGATTCACCGTCGACGTTATCGCTGCTGTGGCCGAGGATCTGATCTCTCCCCAAACCCCATCTCTCTTCCTCTCATCCCACTATACCTATCCTCTCTGGATCAATGCTTCTCCTCATCTCAGCACACACACACACACACACACACGCACACTGAGTAAAAGCAATGGCAGAGCGTCTTTGAAGTCGTGTGTGTGTGTGTGTGTCTCCTGTGGTCTGAGCCATCAAAGTTTCCATTTATTGGTTCCTCTGTGACAGACTTCTTACTCTGTCACACCGTTTCTCTCTCTAATACACACAGAAATACGTGTGTGTGTGTGTGTGCGTGCGTGCGTGCGTGCGTGCGTGCATGCGTGTGTGGCCATGTGAATTACAGTATAACCGAGACGTAGAGTCACTTTGACCTTCAACACTTGCAGCCCTCAGTGTGCTCCAACTCAGAACAAAGTTTAGTGACAGGTTGATGTCAAACTGAGGAACTTTTGGATTTGTTTCCACTGCAGGGCTCAACATTAAAGCTTCTTCTCTCGGGACACATGGACACTGTTTCAGAGTATACGACAAAATGGAATAAAATAAAAATAAGCACCATCCAACTATGATTTTACTTGTCAACCCTCCCGGTTTTCCTGGGAGACTCTCTGGTTTTTCTTTGACCTCTCTAGGTTTCCTCCCGGGTCACAATTCAGCCTGCAGTCGCACAGCAGTTTGTGAAAGAGGAACAACATTTAATGGTTTGATTCGTGAACATTTACTTTTTTTTCTCCTGATGATCAGCATGAAATCAATTTGGATGTAATGTAAACCAGACTTGAGAGAAAGTCAGTTGATTGATTTGTCACATAAACTTGCATTTAAGTTACGCCACTTCGGGAGTTATTTCAACTCAAACCGCAATCTTTCCCTAAACCTACCTCAGTAGTTTTGTTGCCTAAGCCTAACCAAGAAGATCTAATCCTAACTGAGTAGTTTTATTTTGAAAAGACTGAAACAGAAATTGACACGTGCATCACGTGTTGCTGGACATTCGTAGGAAAAAGAACAAAACATAAGTTAGTGAAAACCGTGGGGAAAAGGGACATTTGTGTTTATGTACACAAATCAAATAGATTCAATGTTGTGACTATTTTAGGAACTGCTGTGAGACTGCGTTGCACAATTCTCCCATATTTCTCCCAATTTATGACAAATTGTTATACTTTTTTTTAATATTATCTCTCCCTGTTTTGGGCACTGCACATTCTACGTAAGCCCCACTGTTTCCACCCGGACAACAATACAGCTACACTTCATGATTTTTACTTCTGGTAGAGAGCAGTTCGCGATACAAGATCGGCTACAGTGTGCAGCGCCCAAAGTTGAGCTTTGCATCACGGTATCATAGTGCCGTTGGACATAACAGGTTTCAGAGTGCAGTGGTGCCGTTGTCGGATTGTGTCTGAAAGGACCTTCAGTGAGTGAGAGACGGAGTAAGAAATTGAGAATACTTAGAGAAAGATAATATACTCAAAAAAAAAATAATGAAATGAATGAGTGAATGAAAAGTGATGAATATATTAGTTTATGCCAGAGATTCACACAATTCACTTCAGAGGGGCAAATTATTCTGTATTCTTTTCTGAAAAAATAAAAGTCAAATTAAAAGTCTACTTAACAAAAAACATGATGGTGCAGTTTACTTATTATTTTTATTCTTTAAAAATCATCAAAATGGAGGAAATAAAAACTGAAATGTTTCTGGGGGAGGACCACCAGACCCATCACTTTGGTTTTGAAATCGTCCCTATTTTTGAGGTCTCTAGGTTGCCCAGTATGAGTCTGATAAACCCAATGAGTTTCCTTGAGAACTTTATACCAAGAAAAGAAAGAATCCAAACAAACTGACCTGAAATAGTCTCCCAGGTTATGAAATATTTCTCCTGTTTCCTGCATGTTGTTCGGTGTCATAATCACAGCAGTTCACAGTGCTCGGATTCTCTCGCAGCAAAACTTGTAACAACACACGAGCAACAACAGAGTATTGTGTTCCGGGGGGCCAACGTTTGTGGAAAGAAGACAAGCCCCCGTCTAATGTTGTTTTCTTGAATCTGCTTCATGAATGAATTCCCTCTCCTGAATAACGAGCTACAGAGAGCACATTTGTTTCCAAAGCCTCCCAGAAACAAAGATGGCATGGGAGAACAGCTCTCCAGAGCTCGGTCTGCGCTGCTTAATTAGCAGGCCAGTGTTGGCTCGCAGAGATCTGCGTCTCTGGTCTCATTTCATGCTGCGGGAGAGACACAGATGTCTGGAATTCATGGAAAGCTAATTGTCTATCGCACTTTTGCTGCCTTGTTAGGCCTTTTATTCTCTCTACCACTTCTGTCTCTCTCCTTTGTGGTGCTTTGCTTCACATCCTCCGTCCTCCCGCCCAGTCGCCTCCTCTCTCTGTGATATCAGAGAACAAATCAGCATCGCTGTCATTGTTTTTCAGGCCTATTTAATAGCTGTTGACTTGACAGCACATGTAATGATTTCTGCCTTATTTAATAGCTGTAGCTGTAATCATTTCTGTTTCTTAAAGGGGGGAAAAAAAGCGGTAGACTTGCTGTAGATGTAATCAGAGACTTAATGATGTGCGAGGTCGTCTGCCGACTGGCTCGTTCATTTTTAGAACAATCAGGATCGGCTTTAATTAATAGGCTGAAAGAAGAGTCTGACAGAGCGTCAATGCAAATCCTGTTGTCGCTCTCTCTCTTTGTCTCCGTGTCTTTTCTTGGATTCTTTCTTCGTATCTGATTATTCTAGTCTTTTCCATTCCCTCTTTTTTTTGTTTTATATCTGTCTCTCCTGATCTGTATCTCTCTTCTGCTTTTTTTTTTACTCACCCACCTCACCCTTTTCTTTATCCTTTCTTTACTCCCTCTCCTTTTCTTCTCCTCCCTCTCCTCTCCTCGCTGTGTTTACAGTTTAATCTCCGTTGTGAACAGATCATTAGCTCTGTCTCTGACAAATGGCACCGCACTTTAACATTTGGAATTAAAGGCAATAACTTTGTTATTAAAATGTCTTCTATTCGTCCGGCCCACCTGCGTTTGTCTGGGCGGAGACAAAGAGCAATTTAAATGTTTGCTAATGTGACAGAATTAATATGTATTCATTACTTTTCTTTTACTTTTATCCGGCCTTGCACGGTAGCTCATTTCCTGCCTCTACACATTCACACACAGAGGAGCTGAACTAAAGTCACACTATACCGGCCACGGAGCGTCCTGCCGGAGACGGTGCTCAAAGGCATCTCGGCAGTGGTTGTTGAGGACAGAACGGAGCAGAGCTGATTTACAACCCTTGTTTTTATTTGAGATAAGACAGCGTGAAACATAAAAGGCAAAAAAAATAATAATTACTGGTGGAAACGCAGCCTCAGTATTTGGGTACATTCCTGTGAGCAACAGGAAAAGACAGTAATTTGCTGCTTCATTTAACAGTCATTTACCATAGTTAGCTAATTTAAACACACGCAGGCACACACAAACAAATCTCTGTCAGGGAGCATAATTATACGGTCAACAATCATTTCATCTGGGTCAGGTGAGAGAATCAGCACAATTAACTCGTTAGAACATGAGCGTCGTTGTCTAGTTGAATCAGTCGCACCTCCCGGGGGATGTGACGCTCTTCCTCACACACACAAACAAATGCACCTGATTTGCAAAGATGCGTATTTGTGACGTGTAAGCAGATAAATACACACACACTCAATAAGCAGCAGCTTGAATGTGTAACATTTCAGCAACAGATGGACCCACCTCATTTTCCCATACATGAAGAGTAAGTCTTGCACGTAAACCACTTGCATTTCCACGGAGTCACATGTGTAATTTCACACGCAGGCAGCTAATTGACTCTGGGGCTTAGCTGAATCTCACATTTAGGTGTGTAGACATTGACGTGGCTGACAGGTTTAATCAGAATGTCTGATATAGTAGGCTGACTGTCTCCTTTACAGGCAGGGTGCCAACGGAGGATGAGCTACCAGCTGCACCTCACCGAAGAGGAAGCGAGGCTCCCGTTTAGGCCACACACACACCCACACACACACCCACACCCACACCCACACCCACACCCACACCCACACACACACACCCACACACACACACACACACACACACACACACACACACACACACACACACACACACACACACACACACACACACACACACACCGATCCCTCAGAGATTTCTAGGAAAGCTCTGGGTCACCTACTGGCTACATCCTCAGTAGAGCATGTTGGGAAACGCGGAAAGCTGGCAGGGGAAAAAAAAGGGCAGCGGATGGTACCGGCAATCTGTCAACATCAGGTGAATGTGTTGCTGGTGCGAGGCGAGGTTGATGCAGGACTTTCCCCGGGAGAGAACCCATCATTCCTGCACTGTCTTCAGAACAAAGTCTACTATATCCAAAGTTCAACTTTAACAACTGTTGATAGAACAAGTGAAGGACCTCCCTGACTCAGCTTGTATTCTATAAGAAAGACCACAACTCAACTTCAATGTTCTCGTCCACCTCCCTTCCCCTCCCTCCCACCATCAGCAGTCTCTCTATCACCAGATCTGAGCATAGCATATTTATGCAGATGAGTTTACGTCAACACAGACGACACAGAGTGCAAATGACACATCAAAAGCAAGAACAGCGTCCTTATTGCACGCAAAATGAGCCGCTAATTACCGTGTCATTCATACGCCATTTAGTGCGACCGGGCTGGTGATTGCAGAGGTTTAATTAGGCTCAGGTGTGCCCGATGCTCCATCACCTCTTCTGCAACAAGCCACAGTCATATTCCTCTGAGGAAATGAGGAAGGCTATCTTTTTTTAACAGGGCAATTATTGGCCTGCCAGGTTGAAATCTGCCACAAGATATGTAGACATTTAAATAAAAACATGCACATGTATGCACACACATGCATACATGCAGCTGGCTTTAAATATAATACATATTTAGCTGCTGCTTAAATGTTACCTCTGCAGTGTAGAGAAATATTTCAGAGTTATTCATCAGAAAAATTAATTTCTCCATTAATTTATTTTTCAGCTCTCATCTGTGACCAAAAAAATATTCTTTCTCCAAGGATTATTATTATTAATATACATTTAAATATTTAATTTCCATTCAGCAAATTAACTGACATTGTTCCAATAACTTTTAATTTCATGAATTATGCATAATATTTGATAAAACTATATACCAGTCGTAGAATACCGTATACTCCAAAGACAGTCTGCTAAAGATAGGATGACTCCTTAACTTTATTTTACTTATATCAATTACAATTCAATATCTTTCCATGCAACACCCACCACTCTGTTGGGTAGTCTGCCTAGCGAATAAAACACTTCTACTATTTTATTACTTTTAGATGCCTGTGATTAATAATTATGTAGTTGAACAACCAGCCAACTTTAAAGGTAGGGAGGCATCATATTCTTAAGCCTTCAATGCATTTCGTGCATGGCAACCTGATATCACGCCAATGCATGAATAGACCTGCCTGTCTACCAGAGGATGGCGTGTCAGTGTCGCGCTTTGCCTCACAGAGACCTGAATATTGCACACTTTTATTAATGTGCAGTACCAGCAGGGAGCAACAAAACCACGCACTTAGGATTAGGCAACAAAAACAGTATAATAAGTTTGTAAACTAAGTAAAACACGTACGGAAACAATATAACGTATGTGCAGAAATTACATGACAAACGTCATTAACCTAACTTACAAAACAAAACACCGGGCTCCTGCTTGAAAGTCCTGTGTTTGTTGGATCCATCAACTTCCGCAGCAGCCCACCATAAGTGGTCTTTCTAACTTAATATACTACGTAACTAGCTCTGAAGTTAGACAATCGTCACTACACAACACGTGACAATTGTCACTACAAAACACATGCAGGCGTGTAACATTCACGTGTCGGCAACACAAAATTGGACGATGACGCACTTTCTTCCAGAGGACAGGCAGGTCTGTTGCACGCTTTGCCGTGAGACTGGGCTGGTGCTTTGTACATAGGTTTTAAAAATGATCACAATGACCAAAAACATTACAGGTTATTGTTTATATCTATATATTACAGGTTCATATTAATATTCATAGTACTTGCAGTCTGTGAAAGTTGTTCATAGTTTTCAAACTGCTCGTATCCCACGGGCAGAACAGTGGGTGGTAAAAGGTTAACTCACCTTTAACATGTCTATGTTTTGTCTTACAGTGAGTGGTACGGGGCCTTTCATAAGTACAACTGGCTTCTAAATCTGCCAGATATACCCAGAGCTATCACACTGAAAGCTTGTTTAGTCTCACCTTACCTACACTCAGTGCTGAGTCTTACTCCAGGCTCTTATGAGCGAAAGAGCAGCAACAATCTTTAGAATAAACCCTAAAGACATTGACCTCACAACAAGGAAAACACCTTCCAACTCTCACTATAACAACCCACCTACATATAGTATTGACCAAACATATAACACCTACCGTACAATCTGTCTCTTATAGTCGATAAACACTGACAAACTTTCTGAAAGTGATACTCTGCCACAAACTACCAAACAAATAAGAACAGATTTGAATGTGAATTTTAGAGAAGAAATAGAGAAGAAAACCAATGAGAGTTCTGTAAAATCTCTTTCTCAAGCTTCGGTTTAGCAATTTAGGTTGCCAGGTTTGGTTGCCTAAGGTTGCCTTTTTGTCCCCACCACCGCAGTTTCACTCTTTAGAGACTGTGAGCATAGCTAAGGGTCAGAACAGGCCTTTAATAAGTTAATAGAGTCTTTGATTTGTGGTGCATCTTTCAGTAAAAAAAACAAAGAGCTGGTCTGTTTCCAACTTGTCTGTGGACCTCAGCCGAAAGCCACTTTGGAAGACGTAAATCTTTAAAGGAACAGTGCTGTTGCCGTGTTGTTGGTTTTGGTCTTTTTGTGGGATTTTTAAAAGAAAAAAGAAAAAAATATATATTATTATATACAGTAGTATAGTATTGCAAGCCTTGTCCTTTAAGAAACATGGCAACTAGAGAGAGTAGACAACTTAAATACAGTTAATAAAATAATACAATTTAATATTCTACCTACTATCTACTATCATACAGTCACCTTGGTCATATACGGCTTTCAGGGTTGATATTTTCCTTTTTTATTCCTTATTTTTTATCATTTATTTCTCAGATCATAGATGTTAATCTTTGTGCACTGCCCTGTAACATCAAGTACCAAAAATAAATATTACACACAACATGTACACTGACATCTCCACAAGCCCCCTGCAGATATTTACCAAATGGAGGTGTGGGCGGATGGTCTGAGGTTGTACACAAACAAGTCATTACGTTCAGAAAAAGTACACTCGTGCCCATCAAACTAGTTCAGTTGGTCACATTTTCCCACACACACACACACATGCACACACGCACGCACACACGGCTTATAAATTCAACTTAAACATATTAAAATGCATGATTTTAGGAGAAAGGTCAACACTGCTGGTGCACAGATTCTGAAGCTGACATATATTGAAGGAGATAAATATGGATGATAACAGATCTGTAGTGCCGACAAGGTCCACTTGTCAAGCAGTCAAATATGCCCTACAGCAGATGGCTGGAGCTTCTACATGTGGGTCAACAGCAGTCAAACTCTCAGCTGATACAGGTAGTAAGAATACAGTGGTGGTACTACTAAAACATAAAATCATTGAGTTATATTGTGTCAGTGAAATGATTATTGTATTTTCATGTATTAATGACGTTATCTATAGAATAGTTATTATGCAGATATGAACATTGTTCATTGGTGTCTAATTAGAAACGGAGGATTTTCCACAGCAGGCTCTGAAAAGCTGTTGGTCATATGGCGGCGAATCCGTGTTTTTCATGGCTATAACTCGGCCAAAGAACCAACCCCAGCGGTCATGTTTGATACCTCTCCCAATACACACCATTACTAGTGGGATTAACAGGATTGTGGTTTAACACACACACATACACACACACAGAGAGAGGGTGAAAGAGGCAATGTGAGACAAGAGGCTCTGGCAGTGGAAGACAAGACTGATGCCAGTGAAGCTCTTTGAAATGAAAGAGAAGAACTGAAAAAAAGAGGACATAAGAGGGGGTGGGGGGACAGAGACAAAGAGGAAAGGAAATTGGGAGGAACAAGGTCGAGACAAGTTGGATGACAAACGCCAAAAGCTGGAGTCAAACCCACAACATCTTGAGTACATGGTATGTCTTAGCCCGCTGCCACGCTGAGCATCCCAGTGTGTCTAACACGCTTTGGTTTCAGTCCATTTGGAAACAAATTCAAAGTGCACAGACATCGGGCGGCCCAGTGGTGAAGGGAGAGGAAGTGTGTGTGTGTGTGTGTGTGTGTGATTTGTATTTAAGAACTGCTCAGTTCTAATGAGTGAACTTCTCATTGTTTCCATCACACATGATCTCTTTGTTGTTGTTGATGACCTATTTGTAACCTGGATAAAAGAATACCTGAAGCTTTTGGATAAGTTAGCTTGGACCAACCAAACTCATACCCACAAAGTCTGCCTGGAATCTGGGCAGACTTCGTCTTGCAGTTGCAGGACATACTGTAGGACGAAAACATGAGTCTTTATCCTGGTATACTGGAAACTGGGCCCATATCATGATATCTGTTTCCTCCTTAAAGGGAAACTCCACCAATTTTACACATCAAAGTTTGTTTACAGGTCTTGGGAACAGTTGCATGAAGCCTTTGTATAAAGCTCCAGGGGGAGCCGTGTGAAGTTTGATAAACTGCCTCAAGTGATGTCACTCGAGACTACAAGTTTGAAAACTAATCTGAGGGTGTGGAGTTAGAAAGAAGTGAGTCCACCAGACCTCTGCAGCCCCGCTTCTCATCTGTGCTGCAGGCGAGAGACTCCAGGCTACATTAGCCACTACTAGCATAACACGACACTGTCAAGGAAAGAGAGTTGAGCTGCATTGTGGGTAATGTCGGCACCGGGTTTTGACAAGAAGAAGAAGAAGAAAACTGTCCATTGTGAGTCTGACAATGTTATTTTTACATTAAATAATAATAATAATAATTTGTGTCATGTTCATTTGTCTCTGTTTTATTCTCCCTTTTCTTTCCCTCTCTCTTTCTCAATGTGTAGTATAATACAGAAACTGTGAGAGAACGAGGTAAGAAAAGGCACAAATTAGCAGAATGTTTGGGAAGAGGAGAAACTGGGCTGGAGGAGAGGTCACTCTGAGGAATACAGCAGCTCTCACAGTCTGCATTAAACCGCTCAACAAGAGGCACCTACCACATCTTCAGATGGACACTTCAAGAGAATTGAAGAACCTCTGCTCATATTTTTTGTATTCAAAATAAGTCCCACTGCGATGTAACCCTGGTCAGTCCAATCATCCAACTCAGACTTCAGACAACTCACAGAGATGCATAATCTGTTCCACACACACACACACACACTAAGGCTAGCTTCTTCTTATTTTAATATTGATGGACGCGGAAACACTTTGTGCGAGTGAAAGTGCACATGTTGCAAAAGTGTCTCAACAGCAAAGCATAAAATACTACAACTAATTGGTTCTCTGTGGGCCTCCCCCTGACAGGCCCAAACATTAGGGTTATACAGCGGCAAGAGACGGGAGGAGACGCAGAATGAGAGCGAGACGGAGACGTGGAGATAACACGAGAGAGAGAGAAAATGAGATGGCAAACAGGGGAGAAAAAGAGGGGAGCGTTGTCAGACGGAGAATGCAAAAGGAGGGTCACTTGAGTCAATGAAGCCTGGAGAGAGATGTGGGGAGAAGGCAGAGAGGGAAAGAGAGAGAGAGAGAGAGAGAGAGAGAGAGAGAGAGAGAGAGAGAGAGAGAGAGAGAGAGAGAGAGAGAGAGAGAGTCCATGCAAATATATGATGGGAAAAAAAACGGTTTTATAAGCCTTTTGAGATCTCGTTTTCTTCTTTGACCTTTTCATTTCTATGTGCAATTTCACAAAAGTTAAAGACAAAGAGATCAGACAAGACAACTGACAGCTTGTGAAAACAGTGGATGTGTCTCTTTAAAGAAGTCCTTGATTGGCTGTAAATGCCTTGTAGTCCTTTCACACAGAGTCTGTGTGTGCCTCTGAATGTCTTGCACGGCCTTGTATTACTCCTTGTTTGTGGTTGCACTTGCCTACCTGAAGTGTGTTAACAAGGAACATTCCTTGTACATGTTACCAGACTACACAGTGATTGTAATTCGGTGTGTTTAGAGCCAACGCGGCACATTCCTCAGCTTCATCTCCAGCTCCTCCTCAGTCCTCTCCACACACCGGAGCTGTCAGTTCACCTGCTCCAGATAGAAACCACCACAGGAGACACAGCTTACCGATGCATGTACACTCACTGTGTCATGTGTTTACTGGGGGGTTTATAGATTTAAAGAGGATTAGGACTCATCAATTATTTAATGCTACTACAAGGAACTTTAATTTTGTGTCGATTTTGGCGGTTCCTGTGGACAAAAGCGATAGTGCTTCCGAGCCCCAGACTCCCTTTAGAAAATCTCTCATTTTCATAGTTGCCAACCGTGAGACTTTGACAATAGGGAGGATTTCTACGACAGCTTTTTGCTGCGGTGCCAAGAGCCCAACTTCGGGCGCCACACGCTGTGGCGAGCGCAGCTTAAACATGAGCTCAAACTGCGCTGTGTCGCTAGCATAGACTGCTCTCTTGTGCCGGGAAACGACAGCTGGTGTAGCTCTATTGTCGTCTGGGTGGAAACAGTAGGGATTATACACACTGTTCAGTTCCAGAAACAGGCTAAGATAATGAAAAGGAAAAAATAAAGTGTAAAAATGTGCCATAAATTGGGAGAAATATGGGAGAATTGTGACCCCGGGAGGAAACCAGGACCGGGCGATGCAAAACGGGAGACTCCCGGGGAAATCGGGAGGGTTGATTAGTCTAACCTGACCGTCTGGTGGTTTGATTCACAGAAACATCTGAGAAGCCATCATTGAAAACTATTTGGAAAAGTGCAGGCACATACTTGTCAGGTGATTGGATGAACCATCTGTCAATCAAACCAACAATAGCGGCAATAACTGAAGGCAAAAACGTCGCCGTACTTTACACGTCCAGCTCTGCTCTTTGCTTTTCTTTCAATGAAGAAATACTCTCCAGTTCTGATAGAAGTGATGCTATTGCAGCATCTATGCTAACCTCTTCAGGAGCCGCAATTGTTGTTTAGAACAAACAGTCGCCCTTCCGTGTTGTCTCACCGGGTTTCATGTCACACACACCTAAACCACATCCTCGCAGGATGCTGACTGGTCCGTTGTCTTGCGAGCCGGACACAAACGCATTACTTGAAGCCTGACAAGAAACACATACAATGAGCTTCTAACACCAATGGAGAGGTCTAAATATCAGGTTTGGAGTCTAAGAACACAAGATGCTGAGTATCTACGGTAACTGGTCATAAAATACAGATATCCTCAAGTACAGGCGGAAACGATTGAATCCAAAGAGACAATTTTGCTCATGAAAACATCTTCCTTCCTTCTGACAGCGTGGCCTTTCTCCTGGACTAATAGTTACACACATTATCTAAGCCAGTGCAAAATGAGGTGAAGACTTTTTCACAAAACACAAAACTATTCATCCACACTACCAGTTTCATCACCGGTCGTTGGAGAAAAACAGTTTTGTGTATTTATTTTCAAGATATATTAAAACTTGTAGTCCTTCAATTTAAAGCCCAAACAAAACTATTAAACATCAGTGGAAGAGTGAGGGCTTGAATTTATAATATTGGACAAATGAAATGTTCTTTTAGTGTTACAGGTTAGAAAACTATGTAGGAAAAAAGGCTATGAAGCACATCACCGACACATTTAATGAACGCTGACATTTTCACTCCCACTCTCACACGTTGGTCTTCTTATTACAACGCTAACAGTGTTCTGGTTGTCATCTTTAAGCCTTGAAAACGTCTATATATTCTGGGGGGAAGAGAAGGGGGCTCTGTTGTAAGGCCGAGGCTGGACGGGCCGGTGCCAGAGGTGGAGGGGGAGGATGAGGACAAATCACACTCCATCCTTAATAACATCTGTCATGTCTAATTAGCTGATGGGGCTGCGGTGCGTGTTCAGCCTCTTCATCAGATCAGGATGCAACATGAAGCATTTTAGGATGTGTTCATTCACAGACCAGGAGTCTACCGCCAGGATGAACTTGATCTGTGCTGTACTTCTTCTGGTGTTTCTATCAATGAAGAACACTTTAGGAAGTAGCTAAATATGAACATCGGTTGTGGCTCTGCAGCTTGATCTTTTTCGAAGGAAGCAAAGAATCTCACCTCATCTTGACTCTGAGCTCACCCTGCTTCGTTTGTTACACGTAGCTTTCCAAGCTTGAATAACTGCAGGCAATGAAATGTTGACATCCACCTCCAGAGTTTGAACACACGGCTCCAAACATGCCTGATATGAATGCGCGCCTCTTCAGTTCCAGCTGTCAGAAGACTCATCAGTTCCTGTAAACTCAAAAGGGCCCCAGTCTCAGCCAACTAGGTGGGTGCTGAAGCCGGACATCTGCGCAATCTATACAAACTATCCTCCGCCGCTTCTCTCATTTCCATGCTCCAGAATAATCTATATGACATCTGCCGGCACTGTTTTCTGATCAGTTTGTGCTTCTGCACATATTCTGCCTGTGGACATGGCACATTTTTCTATATATGTGACCTCATTCCATAAATATCTCCTAACAATAGTGATACAGCACACAGAAGACACTGCAAATCTGGCTTCATTTTCATATTCATAGTAGGCAAAGAGATTCTCTCTTATGTGTTAATGTGTTGATATTATGTTGGCACTTTCTGTTTGTACAGCGTTCATTAACAACATCTCTCCAATGTGTTATATGTTAATGTTTATATGACACATTTTGTAAAGAGGATGCTGTTTTATATTTTACACATAATACATTAATCATTTTCTTTGCTACAATAACCCGTGGGTGGTTTTTGCAATAATGTTTGTGTTTTGTGTGCTGTTGGTGTAAAAATGTTTCACTCTAACACAATGTTTCAGTTTCCTCCAAAGTGTACTTGCAAATGCATATTAGCATTAGTTTTATTAACATAATTTGAAGCAGAGAGGTCTTATTTATCTGTAGTTGTAGGCATATTCTCTACTGAGCATGTTCTAGTGTTGCAGTAGTCAGCTGCATACTGTATGTTTACTGTCCTTATTTCACTTCTTGCTATATCCTGAAATGACCCAATTAATGTTACATCTCCATCCTCCCCTCTCTCTCTCTCTCTCTCTCTCTGCGTGTCTTCTACTCAGCATGGCAACGTATCTGCCTCTTATTACTGTTTGCTAACTTACAGATTTTTTTTGCAGTTGCTTACACACTGAAAGTGAATGCGTAGACAAAAGCACCAAAATCGTAACTTTTGTAACCGTGCCCCTAAACAAAGGCACCAGAAGTACAAACACCTTTTTTCTGCTTTGCACTTTGTTTGCAAGTCTGCAACACACACTGCCTGCAGAACACGACACACTGTTTCTCACATTAGAGACACATGTTGAAGAATGAAACCTCTTGAAATCATTGGGAAAACACTTCCATTCAAAATCAGTCTCAGCCTTATTACTACAAACAGACCTCAGGTAAGCTCATCTCTTTAGTGAGGCGTTTGCAACCATGGAGGCAGTGAGAGATGAGGAAGAGGAAGAGGAAGAATAAGAGGAAGAAGAGGAGGACAAAGAAGGGGACCAGGGATGACATTGCTTGTGATGTGGATGAGTTGATGTGGCCAGATCCATAAACCATCCACCGTCCTATACAAGACTATTTCCTTTGTTTACCATCTCACTCTAATTTGACTGTAATC
Organism: Sebastiscus albofasciatus; assembly: GCA_916701655.1. Taxonomy (NCBI): domain Eukaryota; kingdom Metazoa; phylum Chordata; class Actinopteri; order Perciformes; family Sebastidae; genus Sebastiscus; species Sebastiscus albofasciatus. The sequence continues at coordinate 18,220 of CAKAOI010050228.1, read as the reverse complement.
ATTTTCAGATCCAGTACGTTTACAGTAACATACTGTATTGATTACTGTATAATCTACCTTTCTTTGTATTTTTTGTTGTTGTAAAAACCTGCAATGGCAAAATAAATAAATAAATAAATACATAAGCTGTATAGATATTGTTTTCTATTTTTAGAAATTCGACAGCCTGCCGGCAGATCCGGCCGCTGTTCTGTCTTTCAGAGGTTGGAGGGGGATTCATTTTGAAGTTAGAGTGAAGATACTGGCATCATATGAGACTGATATCCAGCGGTACCAACCATGTCATGCTTGCATGTTGAGAAGGAGGTTAAATAATGCTCCAAAGTTAGGCTACATTTTGGCGAGGAATAATTGGCATGACAATTTTCAAAAGAGACCTCTGACCTCAAGATACGTGAATGAAAAAGGGTTCTTTGGGTTCCTACAAGTCTCCCCTTTAACACCCTTTACACAAAAAACATGTAGTTTTATGAATGCAGTACAAATGTGTTATTTTCTAGTATTTTAAAATGGTCTATTTAATATTTCTGCACAGTGGGGTCCCTAAACAGTCTTGGAATTGCATACAATGGGTATCACTGTAAAGCTGAGACTCTTGTGGATCCAATGAGTCCAACTGTATTCATGTGTGATGATGGTAGTTCATAAAGTAGCTATTTCACATAGTGACTGTTTTTACTCTGAATTTAGACACATGGTAGTGTGTCTTTTACACAAACAGTTTTCTTAAAATTAGATTTGAAAACAAAAATCACAATATAAGCCTCGCTTACAGTATCGCAACATATTGCAATGGTTACCCCTGTATCATGATACGTATCGTATTGCCAGTACACAGCCCTGGTGTCTTATATAGCTTGTGTTTAGAGTTTTGAGCAATCGCAAAAAACTGAAAGAGGTTTTTCTCCCGGGTCTCTCTCTCTCTAACACTCTGTTGTCTCTGACTCATGTTTTTCATCGCTGAACCTCCTGCCCTCGGCCCCGCCCCGCCGAGCCCCTCCAAATGTCACTCCTCAGTGGAAGAGGAGGCAAAACAAAGCAGACATGATTGTTCCCTCTCTGCGTGTGAGACCGCCTGCCTGCCTGGGATTGTGTGTGTGTGTGTGTGTGTCACTGTCTACCTCTGTTTGTGTCTGTGTGTGGGTGTGCATGTATCTGCTTAGACAGAACGGTGCGTGTGTGTGTGTGACCGACTTAGCTGAGTTTGAGGCGGTTATGTGTGACTTTTTGTTTGTGTAAGCACGACTTCTCACCTGGTTTTGTAAGACTACTTGTTTATGTGTGTGTTGTGTCTGCTTCTTTAAATGTCAGGTCAAGTCTACTTGTGCCAGTTTAGTCCCAGTTAACAGGGCTACATGTTATGTTGTTAGAGGGCAGCGTCATTTGGAGGTCAAAGCTGAACTTAATTGAACCTGGTGCAAAACCTGGCGAAACCCCCCGGTGGTGAGCACTGCTTTTACTTTAGCAGCTCATGGTGAGCACGGTAAACCAGAGTATGTATCGAAGCTGTAAGATAGCTGTTAGCATTGTTAGCACTTTGCGCGCTGTGCAGCGACGAGCCGATGGTTATCTATATGCTTAAGGTGGTCTCACAGTGCAAACATGGTATTAATAAGGGTACATTTTGAATTCATATTAGTACATTAGAGGATTACAGCAGCTAGAGATGACGGCTCCTTTCCGGTCCTTTTTCAGAGCTCATCAGTAATGGATCGTTGTCGAGGTGTGAACACTTTAACCAATAAAACAAACAGTGTAGACTGGAGAACATCGTCAACCTGCCTTTAATGGTTCAAGTGTCTTCTTGAATTTAAGCCGTTCTGTGATTTGTATATAAGAAGTTATTAAGCATTAAATAGAGGGATGTAAAATCAGGCGGAAAAACACCCCAAACTGCTCAGGGGTTCATTTCGAGGGTGTGAGTGTATGTAAATGCGTGTGTTTGTATGTAGTGAAGTACGGTTCCACGCACTGTCTATTGTGTGTTTATGTGACTTTGTGTGTATTCATCTGAATCTGTGTGTGATTGTGTGTGTGTGTGTGTGTGTGTGTGTGTATCAGTGGATGGTTGGCTGGTTTTGTGTATTCACAGTGTAAGTGTAAGTCACGACTCAAGCAGCTGCTGTCAAATTACCCTGCAAAATCACAAAATCAAACCTTTGTAAAACGCCTCTGCACACATGCCAGACAAGCCTTGTGTGCACCTGTGTGTGTGTGTGTGTATGTATGTGTGCGTGCGTGCGTGCGTGCGTGCGTGCATGCGTGTGTGAAGCAGCTTCACCTGTGAAGTGAGTGCCAATGTTTTGTAACTCTCTGGCAGCCTGAAAACACAAACCCTAAACTGGTTGATTTCACACTAAAAAGATCACATTGGCTCAGTTTACATACATTACAGATGTTGTTAAGGTGGATGGTTCCTGCATTGCCATTCTGACAGGCTTGGTATCACAACATACCCAATTAACATACATCTATGCATGCATAACAGCTCATTTAAATAATAATACAGTAGCTGAAAATCCTTCTGAATCCTTCATAAGGCAGTGTGTTTTTGATATTAATATTAAATCAAATGTGTCAATATAATGACCAAGAGTCGTCCGTAGTGGCGAACCACACTGAGAATCACAGTCTGCAGCACAATGCAGCATTTAGCTTCTCTTCCTGTAGCTTATTGTTTTGGTTCTCCAACCACACATTTACAATATAGTTGAGTCCCACGGCTCTAACCGACCTCCACATATGAAACCAGCTGTTTCTAGCAGCTACCTGTTCTGCATTAAATGTGTGAGAGGTGACGTTAATGAGTGGCTGTGAAGAAGCTTGGAGATCGAGCAGCTAATACCAGTCACTTTTCTTGGGAGGAAGTGGAAATCAAACCTACCCTTCCAACAAAAACACTTGGGAATAATAGAGATGAATATTATTACACATTTTTATTAATATTTCACATGCAGAAATGTCCAAAAATGACACGTCTGTACGTTCATTTATCATGTGATGTGGTGATAAACATGCAGCAAGACAATATTCCCATTCTCCTAAAGATGATCTTCCCCTACAACTAAACTTTGAATTACGTCTCGGGGGAAACATATTTTGTCGCGGATTACATTGTAATAGTCCATAGAAGTCTGCATAGGCGGTAAGGGAGGTGGACGGGTCAAACAAACACAGGACTTTCACCCAGGAGACGGCTGTTCATCGGCCAACCTGTGGTGTTATTTTACTAAACATAACCAAGTAGTTGTGTTGCATTTTTTGTTTTGTTTTGTTTTAATTTACAAAGTTAACCACGTGTTTCAAACTGTTTTAAAATTGCAACCGTACCTTTCCCTCGAAGCGTAACTGAGAATGCCGTTTTGTTCAACGTAATTCAGGAGACAGGGTTGAAATATGTTAAATGCTATTGTCATGTTGATGAAAACCCATTAGTTTGAATTCACTTCTGTCTAAATTCAGGCTGGTCTAATACACCGTTCGTAGCTACCGTACCTACGAAAAGTAATGCACTGTAATTTGTATATATGTCCCACAAAATCAATTTGTATGTAATCTACGTAATCGTGAACCAGGAAGAGAAAAGAGTGGAAAACACTGTGTAGGGAGTTTTTTTAAGCAAAAACACAATCTTTTCCTAAGCCTAACTAAGTAGTTTTGCCACCTAAACCTAACCAAGTTGATCTTTTCAGGTCTGATAGGATCATAGTGTCCCTGTTACTATCGACTAGAAGATGGTTGTTGTTCCAGGCACAGCTGTGAATTAGAATGTTTAATTGTACATTTATATGATTATTATGGTATGCAATTACAGAATCTGGCACATCTGGGTATGTTTAGGTTATTAATGACATGCTTGAAGTGATGTTCATTATAATTAATCTCTGGGTTAACTTCATATGTATGTAAACCGGAGTAACAGTACAACCCCTGCAGAGAGGAAGAGGGGAATTAGTTTATTCAATTTCACAGAAGGAGGAACGCAACGGTTTATGGGCTCTTTTTGTCTGGGCTGAATTACATTTATTGAATTTAAAATCTTTGTTAACTCTTCATGAAGCCAAAAGACTTTCACTAATATTAAAGGTGATTACTGCAACCATGTCCCAAATGACTGAGGTTGAAGTTGAGGTTGAACTCGGGGTTCTTCTGAGGCTTTGATCAATGTATTTTTACAAAAAAAACCCTCTTCTTTTAAAGAAGTGGTAGAGTAAGAAGAAAAGACGCTTCAGGAGAAATGATAATAAATGAAGGGGCAAAAAGAGGAGGAGGAGACCCATTCAGACATGAGGACGTATTCCAACACAGACAGAAGCATTTGGAGAGGCTGGAAGCAGATCACAGAGAGAGAACGTCCTAACAATCTGTTGCATTTCAGTGTTGTTGAAGGTTTAACGAAGCAGATGACAGTAAATCAAATCCACCGTTTTCTTTTTTCTTTAAATCCTCCCCTGCTGTTTGTCCTTTGTCTCTCCCATCTGTGTCCAACATAATGTTGAGACAAGCTGTCAGAAAGGTCCGCTCCTCCCATCGAAACCGGCTAAACACCGAGGGATCAAGGTTTTTGACAGTGACAGAAAGCATTAATTATTATTATTCTTCTTCTCTACAACTGTGTGGATAGCCTTTATTTCTGTTCAGTTATTCCACCGGCATCAAGAGTAAAAGTAAAGAAGAGAGACTGTTTTAAAGGTAGAAGGTAATTTACCTATTCACATTACAAAAACATGCCTGCAGGTTTTATTTTTTAATTCCCTCTGTAGAATAATTTGAGGCTGAAACACATTCATCACCAACAATATCCACGCTCACCAGAAAATAATAGAATATATTACAACCTATTTTCATTAAGCTGCGGTCTCATTGACAGACCTCTCCACGCTGCGTTTGCACCGTGCTGGTGCAGGATACAGGTGATGTGTTTGAGTTTGAATCAGTGTCAGAGCACCAGCAGTGTGCACAGTGCTGAGTGCATGCATCATGATATCACAATGTAACAACCATCCATCCATGGATGAACATCTATCCATACACCCTGGACAGGTTGCCAGACTATCACAGGGCTGACACACAGAGACAATCATTCACACTCACATTCACTCCTACGGGACATTTAGAGTCAACAATGAACCTGCATGTCCTTGGACTGTGGGAGGAAACCTGAGCACCCGAAGAAAACCCACGCTAACACGGGGAGAACATGCAAACGCCACACAGAAGAGCAGGTTTGTACCTGCGACTCTCTAGCTGTTAGGCGACAGTGCTGACCACTGCACCACGATGTAACAGCCCCAGATACTTAACAGTCCCTGCTATGAGTGCACTGACTGGGCAACGCTCACAGATGGGCCCAGTCTGGAGGAGGTTACTCACATCATCACTCCTTTTCTGTGATTGTCCCGACAAAAAACTGTTCAAGTCTTTTCAAATAATAAACGCTGCATCACAAAGAATCTGAAAAAAACACACTTAACCTGAAGAAAACAGCCTTCACCACTGGCAACAGGAATGAGGCCAAACTCATTCAAGTGAGGCTGAATATGAGGGAATAAAAGAGGCCAAAAGAGTGTTTAAGGAGAAGGCAGAGAGGCTCTACCAGGAGGACAAAGCCAGGGATGCCTGGGAAGGTGTTAAGACGCTGGCTGACCTCCCAAACAACCGTCCCCACATCCTGCCAAAGGCCAGAGGAATGGAAGGAGTTTGCAGAGAGCCTGAACAGCTTTTACTGAAGATTTGACGAGCACAACTTTCACAGAGGAGAGGGAGGACCTGACCACCAACCTCTTGTCACATGCACTCATTAACACCAACACAGTGTTTTAAGGCCCTGACACACCAAGCTGACGGTCGGCCATCGGACACTTTGGTTGGTGAGCGTCTGTCAGTCTAGTTTTTGTGGTGTGTCCTGCTCCGCCGGCTCTAGTCTGCCCGTTTCTGAGGTTTTTCGGCCGATTCACCATGTTGAATCTTTGGCAGAGCTCGGCGGTGTTCAGCTTAAAACCAATCAGTACACAAGAACAGAAACGGAAGTGAGGAAAGCAAGTCAACAAGTAAAGTCAAGAGGACACACAGAAGGCTCTTCTCTTTTTTCATCTACATCTTATCTGATCATTCCAACACACAGATGTTTTCACAACGACATGAACATCTGGAATGAAGCTAAGTGGTGAATGAGAGTGGTGTGAAAATTGTCGGCAAACGCAGCTTTGTTTCTTGTAGGCATCATAACAACGGCTTGTATATCCGCTGTCCTCGGTCTTCCTGTTTCCCTTTATGAATGATGAATACAGACTATCGCCACCTGCTGGTGTGGAGAGTTATTCCATCTCATGCAGGACCTACGTGCTAACTGGCCGTCCGCTGTAGTCTTTGCGGTGTGTTCAAATGCAACTTATCAGCTAAGACAAAGGTGACGCAAGTCAAAATATTGCTACTTTGTTTCAGGAATCATAGGGACAGATAATCAATAAACATAGATTATGCCAGCTTTAAAGGCACAACACAACCAGTTCAAGACAACCAAGCAACAATAGAACTTGACAGTGATAGACAAGTAAGACAAGTGTTCAAATCTCCTCAGCTACTCTACATTCTCCTGAGAATGAAACAAGTGTGCAACCCCTTTAGAAATACCAACTATACAAACGCATTAAAAAATCCTGCCATGATATTTTTTCTGCTGCACTGTAGCCACAGCGCTATTATGTTCAATAATGATGTGAGAAATAAATTAGATATTAGGTGATTGTGTTTCATGAATTGCGTAGGTGTTGCCATGGAAACAACACTGCCGTATTATGAGTTTAATAGCACTCATTGCTTAAATAAATGTATGAGGATGGTTACGATCACAATAAAAAGAATAATAAAAGTCACATCTGAGCTTCCATCAATCCGTCTTCACTTGTTCGACAGCAGCAGCGGTGCTCTGCTGCTGGATATGAATTTGTTATGATTATTCAAAACTGTGTCTTTTGAAGTGTGTGATATCACAACTGAGGACAAGAACTGTGAGAAAGGTTCAGTTTCTGGTTAACAAGGCTGCTTTTTTTGTGTTTCGTGGGTTTTCTGATCCCGAATGACAGATTCCAAAAGTGAGAGTTTACTCTGATCACATGCGGACTTTCATGTAAAGGCGTCTTCCTTTCTCTTTCTCACAGAGATTACGTACTCTGTCTGCCTCCTCGCTTTATCATTTTCACAGATTTCTTTCTTTGTGCTCATCTTCAATCACCATTATATCGGGCCCTTCTTGATCTCTCTAAATATCCACTCTTTAAACGCTCTCTCTACCTTCTTCTTCTTCTCCCTTCTTGCTTTACTGTACAGACTGTATGAAACCGTCCTGACCATAGACTGTATATAAGAAGTGGACGTAGTCACCGTGACGTGCTGTTGTTGCTTTCTGTGTGAAAGGCCCATTGTTGTTGTATTATTGTTTTCATGGCAAGGATGGCGTGAATAGGTACACAAAGATGAAGCTTGAGATTTTGTGAACATAAAAAATAAGATCAGCCAACAGTGAGTTTTCTTAAGTGTGTCTTTGCACATATATACAGATAGGATCTCTTTAGATAGGAGATTTAAGTCAAACCACGTTCAACAAATCATGTTAATTGGAGCGAGTTCAGGTAGTCCGGGCATCAGATCAGGACTTCTGCCTGTTGAGGTCCAGGCATGCTCAACTCGGAGGAAAGCCTAGGGGCAGATCCACAAACTGCTGGAGGGATTATGGATGTAATCTGGCCTGGGAACACCTCAGGATCCCCGAGGATGATTGAAAGGACGTGGCTGGGGAGAAGGACATCTGGGCTGCTCTGCTTGGTCTGGAGGACTAAAAAAAATAGCCCAAAAGAAAGATGTTTATTTACTCTAATAAAGACAATATTGGAGTCGATTATAAATTGTTGAAATGATGAATATTTGTATGAACATTATTCATGTAAACACAAGCTAATAGTCCATCCAGCTACAGGCTGTGTCCTCTCAGATATATGCCTCCACCACAAATCATTTATTCAAAGAGTGGTTCGGTGTGGTTAATAAGTGCAATAAGAGTAAAATCAGATCTTATGACTCTTGAGGGAAGAAGAGTCCGCTCCTGCAGTTTCTCTAAAGTGTGTCAGTGGTTTAATTTGGTTTTGATTACGGGATCGTCCTTCAATCAGGACCCTGCTGAAGTGTCTTTGTGTGGGACATTTTACTCCTACCAGAGCTGCTGACCTTCCTGTGGTGCAGGGCGAGCCAAACACTTTTCACTTCAGGGGATCAAGAACAGAAAAAAAAAAAAATGAAATATCTGTTGGAAATGTGTGAGTGGATAATTCAACAAATGTTTGGCATGGAATGAAACCGGTTTTATATTCTCATCTCTCCCTTTAGTACTACTTGTTCTCTCTCTGTTCTGCAGTGTTTGTTTCATGTACACACAGCAGAGGTGGCCCACCACAGTCCATTATCACCTCTGTTGAAAAGAAGAAGGGATTTTAAAGAGCACCATAATTCAGTCCAGTTCTCTCCCTGAACACAAACATGTGCTGCGTGTTGTCAGTGTTTAGAATTTCTGATTTCGTCAGGGGGCCGACGGTCGCTGAGTACATGTACCTGAAACAAAAGTGGGAACAGAACCAGGACTGAAGTGGAAGCAAAGTCATCAAAACACCAAACAAAAGGTGTTTTTTCTGGCATTTTACACTAGTTAAACATACATGGATGTATCGAATTAGCTTTAACAGCAACGTAGAAAATGTAGAAAAAAGAGGATAGGAATGTGTGTCAACGAGTTCTCCAATTTAAAATCTGTTTTTTCAATGCTTTCCAAACAGGAACGTTTTCTGAAGGTTTGGTTAGGCGAATAAAAATACTTGATTAACATTAGGGGATGTTGATTGTTGGTGGGAGATGGGAAATTAAAACCAGTCTCCAATGTCAACCCGATATCACACCAAAGCGTGTAATAGACTCGCCTGTCCACCAGAGGATAGCGTGTCATTGTCACATTTTCCACGTAGAGGCGGTAATATTACACGCCTACATTAACCTGCAGTACCAGTAGGAGGCAACAAAGCCACTGATTTAGGATCGTGTAAAGAAAAACATTTAGTTAGATTAAGGGAAAACGTCATGGTCACTGAATTAGGATTAGGCAAGACAAAAAAAAAACGTTAAGTTAAGGGAAAATGTCACGGTTGGGCTTAAAATAAGTATGTAAACTAAGTAAAACACTCTCAATAAGTGGTCTGTCTTACTTTTTATACTAAGTCACTAGCTTGGAGCAAAGTACGGAGTACGGAACACACGTGAAAAAGTCAAAACACACTTTCTTCTGGTGGACAGGCTTTCTCCAACTCATGAGTTGGCAGGATGACATCATTGTTGGGAAATAAATCTGTCATGATGTGAGAACTCTATTGATCTGGTTTATGGAAACATCGTGGTTTAGGTTTAAATGATAAAGTTAGTGGAGCTCCAATGTCATGGTTACAAAACACATGGTTAATGTTAGAGAACGATCATGGTCATGCTTAAAAAAATCTAATAAACAAGGCTGACCATTGGCTGAAAAAGGGAAATAAACAGTGGCATCCCATGTTAAAGTCAAGTAACCAGTATTTTAAAAACCATAGTCAAAATTACTTAAAATAACTACTCAGAAATCCAACCTAATGTCAAATCTCAATCACGTTTATAACATCACATACTGTATATTAAATCAAATTAGTATCTGTCAAATTGAAGATATGAATTAAAAGTGTTGGATCCAGGCATCTGTGAATTCATCCAAGCGCTGAGAGGTATGGTGTGTGTGCGCTCATGCACCTCTCTCTGTATTTCAGAGGAAAGGTGTGCCGGCTGTTAACCACCCATGAATACAGATGAGCAGCTCGCTGTGATGTGGCTAGGGGGTTGTGACGAGGCTCAACAGAGAACTAACTCACCACATAATGAGTGATCCTTATCGGCCTGGCAAGAGCCACACAAGTTTAAATGAAAGGCCAACACACACAATCTTCTATCCGTCTCCAGATTCCTCTCTCTCTCTCTCTGGCACATATACACTTTGAATCTCACAGAAATACACACTAAACTATGTCTGTCACTGTGAAGATCATCCATAATGTCTGGAGGAAGTTAAATCTGCACCGTGTTCAGCTGAAGACATTGGGAGACGTACACACATTCAAAACTCCAACACAATCTTTATATTTTTAACTATCAATCAACGTGTCGCCTCATGTTGGCTTCTTAATGATACATTAATAGCCACGTGTCATCTGCGTAACACGTAGTGACAGCTGATTCAAATCAATTACAGTAGCCGACAGGGCAATCAACATGAACACGGGGGTATAAAAATAGAGCCCATAGAGAGATCTGTCATAGCCGAGAGATGATTTAAACACCAACATTATAGGAGCAGGCTAATACAAGATAGGAAATCAAAGAGTAAATAGTGGTTACTTGCATTACCGTAATATGAATATAAATATACAGCTCAGATAAATAATCTCAGTTATTATTCCTCACAATAGTTTGAACTAAAGAAACCTTTTGTTTGAATACCTTCAACTATAGTCAGCTGTTGTCGGCCTCCATTCCCAGAAGTACAATTGATATTTGCAAGAATGATTGCGGTTCTCCATGTCCACCATGTGTCGTTATCTAATACCAGACATCAGAGATCTCCGCCTGCCGAATATCTGATCATTTCAAAATGCAAGGTTGTTGCTAGAAAGACGGCGAGAATGGCCGGTAACAAACCTACACCCCTTACATGTCCTGGATTTGGACAGGCCAATCACAACCGTTTATCTACAGGGACGTACGGGGGTGCCACGTGGGAATCACACGCTGTTATTGGTCGATGTTGTCTAGGGGTAGAGAGCTGGATATTCTGGAGGACTAAAACCTGTAATCCGTCTCCAGATTCCTCTCTCTCTGACACACACACTCTTTGAATCTCACAGTAACACAAACTAAACTATGGTCGTCACGGAAGGTTCGTCTAAATCATCCATGATATCTGGAAGAAGTTGAATCTGCACCGTGTTTAGCTGAAGACATTTGGAGAGGCACAGTACGCACATTCAAAACTCCAACACAATCTTTATATTTTTAACTCTATCTCCCAACTCCAAATACCAACGCTCGGTCAGTGGTCCTTAAAACTATGACTCTCTAGGTACCCCCCTAGCATCAGCTTTGGACGCGTCAGGGACGGCGTAGTCAATATACGGTCTATTCAAAATAAACAGGAAGTTAGGTTTAGGCAACACATTCACTCAGGTAGGCTTAGGAAATGATCACGGATGACATTAACTTGACTAGTGACTCACGTTACTCACAGCACTAACGATACTAACGAATATTGTGACTAATGACTGACGTAACAAGATGACTCGACATTTACGTTTAGTTTCATACGGTCCACAAACACATCTGATAATGCCGCGTGGGTTTATATTGGAGTTAGTTGAGAGCCCGTTGCATTGCATACAGACCCTAAAGGGTGCCGATGCCGAGGGGCAATGCCCAAGCTGCAGTATTTCACGAGGTGGGAGAGAGAACGGGTTGGCACATGACTTCTGCATGTCACCGCACCGATATGAACGTCCAATCGGTTCTGATATGCAGATTTTAAACTCCATAACTGTTGTTGTTTAGCAGCAAAACCAGGGAGCTTGTCTTCAGTTTAGAAACTGACTTATGAGACTACTATGTGTCAGATTTTCTGTCTCATCAGATTTTTCATCACAAAATACATCACTGACATTGGTTTGTTTCATCAACAACCACAATACAATATAATAATGAAACTGCCAGTAACAGAATGAGCTGAAATAATCAAGTATAAACAGTAGCCTAATATATTTAACTGTTCCATTTAAGTGGAAATTTGGAGAGTCAAACTCCTGTCGAGAATTAAATGAAATTGAATTTTTAAACAAATTATTTTTTTTAACCTTCAGGCCTCGGTAGACTTAAGCACTTCATAAGTTTGGTTCTGATTAATGCATTTTAAAAATGACAACTTCTAGTTACTGGAATTGCAAACTGGAACGTGTCTAAAATCCATCAAGTGGAGGATTTTCCTGCAAAGCTGCACATGTGTGATTCTAGGTCACCAACTATTTTAGCTATGACTATCACACGCCAACTACTTGACTATAAAATTAGATTTTACATTACCGTATATGGCATGTTCTTCAATTTCTGCAGTCTGAGGCCCGAACAGAGCAAATTCAGTTTCACACTGGCACTGAGGCTCATTCAGATGTTCTCATACTTGCATCATGGGGTGATCCAAACTGAATAAACTCAATTTTCCACCTCGGAAGCCAGTTTTATTGAAATACACCCGTTTTCTTGTCATGTGGTGAACCAAACTGAGTAAATGTAGTCTGTCCCCCCTTGGGAGCCATGCTTCTTCACCCGGACTAGCAACTCGTGTCACATTGGGGGGGGGCTAATCTGAGTAAATGTGGTGAAATGAAGTGTAAGTGACCTACCTAGCCCTCATGGATAACTCGCGGTTTGATTCAAGTAGCATGGCCTGAGGAACATAGGACAGACAGAGTGAGCTGTCAGACCTTTTTGCATGTTTCTTATCTGCAGAGCAGCAGTTCTTCACACCGTCTCTCTGCGTGTCTCTTCATAGTATTTGCCTGTATTTGAGCCCGAGCAACCGTTTGAAATACAGGGAGAACTTAATAACTTAATGGACAAAAGAACAACAGAAATAGCAAAATTATTGTCGTTATAACCTGCAAAAAACATCATGCCAATAAAGTTTCCATTAAATTGAATAGAGTGAGAAACAAACTGAGGCACAAAAAGATAACATATCACCTTTTGGATTGTTGTGTTTTTATGATTGTATTTCAGGAATATGTTTTAATACTACAATTTAACACTGAAAATGAACTAAATTGACTCAACATGGAATAAGAGCGTTAATAGAGACTACAGAGTATAGAGACTCTTCATTCCTACTACATATTTGTGGATGAATGTTTTGTATTTCTTGGACAAATGGAAGATTTTAAACCATATTAACACTTTAATCACCAGCAGCATACTGTATGTTCAACGTGATACACAGCCAGGAAGTATTAAGACAGTGAGACATGGTTGTTGGGTTGTCTCTGGAGTCCAACACTATGGATTAGAAAAGGACAAACAAGAACTGATGAATGGTGAGACATCCTCAACTCTGCAACATCAGGTCCAGTGGATTAGGCATGGAACCAATGACTATTGTCTGGGGATGTCAACGTTAATGCGATTGATATTTCGGAGGTTGTAGCTGGCTCACTAGAGTTCATGCTAGCTCTCTTATCAGACACTGCTTTACATCTGGAAGACACAGTGAGCAGCTGTGGCGAAGCAGCAGTATATGGAGCTGGTGTCATAATATCCGACTCTGCTCTGACTAATATTACTAATTTTGGTGGAGTACCTCTTTCCCTACGCCACCCTGCTGCCCTTTTATCTTAATCCTTTACGCAAGTGGGAAGGAATCAGTTTTAAATATAGACGAGGTACTATACCCATTAAAGCTACACAATCCACTCTGCTCTTCACAGGAGGTGCCACAGGAACTATATCTCAGAGTTCATCACAGGTTGTGTAAGTCAAGCTTTTTTCCAAGCTTTAACAGAGGCTTAGGTGGAAACGTGGCCCGGTTTGCATGTAGGGACACAAGTGATATATGAGGTTAGGAACTCATGGAATAATGTTTCCTTAAAGAAGAAAAACCAGGGAGCCAGTAGGGGGTTTGGGACTAGACATGCTGACGTCACCTTGCTGTGGCAGAGCCAGAACAATAAGGACACAGAGTGTGAATAAGACTCAACTCAGCTGAGAGGCTGTTGAGAGGCGACTTTCTTAAAGCGAAACATTTCTTTGATCGACATGACAAATGTTAACTAACTAATAAAAGCTGCTGCAGCTTCTGTGTTGACTGGAAATACAATAATATGTTCTCACCATTTACGAAATAGAATAGAATAGATCTTTATTGTCATTGTGTTTAGAACAATGACAATCTGTTTCAGCAATGTGCAACAACATAGTACAAGTAAATAAGTACAGTAAGAACAGTTGCTGTAGATGAACGTCTAATTTCAGTGTAAGGTGCTGTTTTGAAAGGGCTTGTTTACTCTAAATCATTTATTAGTTTGGTAACTAATTACATTACATCGGTATGACAGAATGAAGAATTAGCTCCCTTGAAACACCTTTTTTCACATGATCATTAATAAAAACAGTTAATTAATTACAGGCAAAAGGTTTGACGCAGTAAGAAAAGGTTGTGTTTGTCAGTCTGTTTTAAACATACACTTCAAAAGATGACAGTTAGTTTGTCTTGTCTTGTATATTTATGATGTTATGAACACTGAACATGTATGTTTTTATTTATATTTTCTTTAATAAAAATCATTTCAGCAAATATGTAGATGTGAATGTTTTCCTGTCTATCCAAACTCTAAAAGTCTGGGTACAGACATGCGACCCTTAAAGGTGTGGAATGTGATTGAAAGACTAGATTAAGAGATTATAATAGAAATGTACGGTACTTGACCGAGTAATTATAATCCATGCTTTTCTTGATCCTCAAATTTGAAGCTACACCTTTTCTTTTATTGAATCCAAGTCCGAGCACAATGGGGCACAACGGGACAAAGGAAGAAGCTAATGACTTAAAGTGCTATTGAATAAAAAGGAAAGTGTAACTAATTTAACTTTTACACCGACAATTAGTGTGCTGGAGTCTGCTTTACTCATTTAAAGCAGTCAGACATTTCATTGTTAAATGGAAGTCATGATGAGAAAAGGCACTGATTTCTGAAGGATATCTCAGTGTGCTCTCTGCAGCTGAACGACAGACCTTCAATGGAAATGATGAAACTTTAAAATTAACCAGCTCCACGTTTAAGGCCTGTATCTTTGTAACGGGTAGTGGTCCTATGTCTAGCATCCAGCATTAGTGGTGGGCGATGCCGTAAAATTCGGTTTTGATCTGATACCAGGTAACACTGGGCCAGAATAGTAGATATTAATGGACTTCCAAATGGACTTGCATTTATATAGCGTTTTTCTAGTCTTCCAACCACTCAGAGCGCTTTACACTACATGTCAGTATTCATTCAATTACTTAATCACATGCATTTTAAAAAACAGGGCAAAAGATATTATTATTGTAAATTGAATGTGCAAACATGAAAAAAGCGCTGTTTGCAAAGACAAATGGGTGTAGAGAAAGAAACGGATCCCTTTTTTTGTATCGATCCTATCGTCGCTAGAATCGGTCTTCAAAACGACACGTAGGTATCTGTAGCATCGATAATTTCGGACTGATCCACCCACTCGTATCCAACATGCATGTTAGCTAGAGTTGGGTTACACCCCCACAGCTTCTGGTTACGAGGACACTCCTTTTTTGTTCCATTGTGGTAATAAGGGCATTTATTGTGTATAAATTTCACACTTAGAATTCAAGTAAACAGGCAGATAGTGGATGAAGTACACCATAGTAAAGCCAGACTTGACAGCCTTAATTCAGACAATACATGGCACAACATGTATAACTTGTAGCTGCTTAAACACTGTGAGTGGTGACTGAAAAAGAGAAAAGTGAAGAGAGATTCTGCCTCAGTGTTTCCCACAGGATTTTGTGACACTTTGGTGGGTCCGTGGACCCGCTAGGACCTATAAATGTTCTATATTTTGAAGTTAAATGCATCAATCTGGTGCACTTTAAGAGCATCATTGAAAGTCTACATCTTTAAAAAACATTTGTGCTCTTGTAAACTATTTTGTGCTCTAGCTGTTCTGAAGCACACATTTGAGGTACTTTAATTGAATATTTCCATTTTATGTAACTTTATACTTCTACTGTGCTAATTCTCAGAGGGAGATATTGTACTTTTAACTTCACTACATTTATTTGACAATATACAGTAAGAGCAGCTCTTATATTATTCATGCTCAAAGGGCAAGAACAGCATTTCTCTTGATAATTAACCCCGCTGCCCTCTTTCTCTCCGACTCTTTCTCTCTCTCTCTGACGATCTGCTATATTATGCCTTTACCGCACTGTATAGTGCATCCATGCATTTATGTAGCAGTCTATTTAGCGTATATTTAAGTTTTGTGAGCATTACGACAAAGGTGCCTGCTCCTTACACGAATACTGCATTCTGATTTTACTAGATTCCTCTTAACAAATAGGTCTTAAAATATGCCATTTTAAAAAGTAGGTCATTATACATTTAAAACTGCCAACCAGCCAAGATGATGCAACTTCTCCACAGCTGCACTAACATACATGTTTAAATGGATGAGAGGGCAAGCGGAGGATGGAGAGAGAAAATGGAAGAGGAGAGGGATGGCAGTTGAAGAAAGCAGATGAGAGGCACAGCAGGGGGGAGGATGGAAGAGAGGAAGAGCAAATCCAAGCTGCACTCAAGCAATATTTGAGTAACACACTTCAAAGCCACATGCACATATTCCATTGTTAAAATCATATGTATTTAAATATTTGATATAGATTTGAACACAGGTTTTGAGATCTACATCGTCACCATGTTTCCTCTAGAATTCCCTTTTAGAATATAAACTCAGTTTGTGTCAACACGTCACTTCTATCCATAAACAATCCCAGAAAAGACTCCATGTCGTATGTAAACTCTGAGGACTCTCTGTTGTCCCCCACCTCAACCATTCAGCCCATCCTGCTGCATTGCTCCAACATAAACAGACTCACACACATACTAAAACGCCTCTACAATCATCTGTCTCTCCACATTTTGTCTTTTCAAATGATCGCCCCCTCCTCAATCCGTGCTTCACATTATACAGTAACTAACTGGTCAGAGATACAGGACTTTAAAACGGAGAAGAGTTTGTTCAGCCCTGAACAAACTGCCTCGCTGACACATACTGTTGATACTGATGCAAAGGGGCCTGAATGTATTCATACATATTTTATATACTGTCTATATCTATGGGTTTCTGTGTGCACTGGCTGTGAACAAATCTTCCTCTGGGACAATAAATCTAATCTATTTTGTCATATTTTCATCTCAAACCCTGCTGCTTATTTCCCAACCCCTAATTGTGGGTAATCAAACTCAAGAGACAAAATGTAACCATTAACTGACTAAATAAAATATGAAAAATCCAAATAATTAAATGCTTTAGAGACACAATGCTCATGCTATCTTAAGACACTGATGCCTGTCCTTGTTTGCTGTCAACAGATTGAATGTTGTTGGAATTTGATTTGATTTGATTTTTTTTTATATTCCAGAGGATTATCTCTCTAATTTTGTGTTGGCCCCTTTTTCATTTCCATGAACGCACGGTGCTCACAGTATTGTACGGTGCTCACAGTATTGTACGTAAGCAGGCCAAGGTACATCAGGTGGCTTCGTGTGGACCAAGTGTGACTGTGTCCTGTCAGCCCGGTCACCAGGAAATAAGTTTGGGCATCGTACATTTCTGCAAACCACAAATACGCTGAATGTCAATGTTTCTGCATTCAGTGAGAAAAGTAGATGTTGACTCTGACTTGATGCTTTTCACGTAACATTGTTTTGCGTAACGTTGCTTTGCGTAACGTTGTTTTGCGTGACGTTGCTTTGCGTAACGTTATGTAATGTTGCATAAGAAAGGTCGTAGAGGTGGTTGTGGTTTATTTATGGTAGTTATGTTGCGTTGTTACCTTGTGTTGTTACTTTATAATTTGAACATAAACAATGACCTTTTTTCTAACTTTAACCAAGTAGTTTTGTTGCCTAAACCTAACCAATCGTTTCACTACGTTAACCACATGGCATTGTGCGTTTATGCAAGCGTGATACGACGCTGAAATGGATTTATAAAACAATGTCAACATTCAACGCATCCCCTGGTTTTGCAGACACGTACAATACCAACATTTTTCCTAGTGACTGGGTTTGTTCTGTCCAATGACAACGAGACAGAGAGAATTAATCAGAGATTTGGGGAATTGGATAGTGTGATTTTTTTGAGAGAATCCATCTACAAAAGAGGAACTAAAGCAGCTGTGTGTGTATGAGAGTGTTTACTGTATGTGAATCTGCAGCATTGCGGGCATCTGTGCATGTGTTTTATACATGATTGTGTTCATGAATGTCTGATTGAATAGTGGCATAAGGGAACAGTCTTGAAAAGAAACCCCGACAGACACATA
>CAKAOI010050227.1:31023-55875 GCA_916701655.1 Sebastiscus albofasciatus | reverse complement strand
ATTTGACATTCCAGTAATGTATTGATGTGCCCACATATTACAAAAAGTATTTCTCTAATACAGTGTTCATGGCCAAAGTGCCCACTTAAAAAGATTACAATGCAAATGTTAACACATTAAGATGTAACAAACAGAACAGGCAGAAGTAAAATATTGGTTTCTGTCAAGAGGTTAAGGCAGAGATAATTTCCCCAAATTAAGTCTACATCTAGTGTTTAAACTAAGATGTACAATGTACATACAGTGCAATTTATTAGAAATACGCTCAAGCCATATTCTAGTTTACTATATCAGCACTAATACTTCCTAATTTTTGCTTGCACAGATCAGCATTAAAGCATGTATTAATACACCTCTGGTTGTGTCCACAGCGCGGACCAGGCTCTCACCACACTAGCGATGAGAAAGTTCTGTGAGGACAAAGTCTCCTCTTCCCTACAGCCCTCTCAGAACAGGTGAGACACACTCATATATCTTTGTATCTCCTCCTCTTGTGCTGCTCGCCTCAGTGGCTCCCTGCTCTCATCACTATGTTTCCTCACGTCTCTTCTTCAGGTACATCTACTACTTTGGCGGGTTGCTGTCAGGTACCATCAAAATGAACAGCAGTCCTCTATTCCTCCACCAGATCCTCATTCCATCACTACCAAACTTCCAGGCGGGAGGAGGTCAGTTCTACACAAACTAATGTTGTATATAGCTTGCAGTGTAGTTACAGTAAGTCTTAGCTTCAAATAGTGAACACAAAGTGTTTTACAGTGTTAAAGGGAAAAACAGTAAAGCCTTTGTCTGCAAACTCTCCCTCTTTACAGTTTTTCTCCTCAACTTGTTTTTTGTATCTGCAGGTTTTTATCCATTCCTGAAAATCTACCAGTCCTTACAGCTCGTCTACACCTCAGGCATCTTGTAAGTACATGACAAGTTGTCCAGTCACTGTGTTTTTTCAGTTCACCTCCTGCGGGCAGCCTTCTTTCCTTCCCCTGTCCAACTGACAGATGTTGTCTATACAGGCTGCTGTCTGTGTTTAGGTGTAGGCTGGTCTGTGCTTATGTTAAAGTTAATGTTGTTTACCACTGTTTTACCCAACTGAGACATGTTTTTACTGGTTTTATGTGTGTTTTGAGCTGCTGTGGCAGTTGTTTTTTAATTCTGTGTATGTCTTCGTGTGTCCAGTGATCCCCAGAGCTCCAGGGCAAGGAAGCTGTGTGTGACTATGGAGCCAGCGCTTTTATTAAAGGGGGACATTATGGTGAGAAATAGCTTATTGTGCACTGTGTGTCACTAATTAGAAACCTTGTTTGATTTAAATCCTATCCATATCCACACATATAGTATATCACTGCAATATAACTGCAATACCTTAAAGGTATAGTTCGGGTGATTTGAAGTGGGGTTGAATGAGGTACTTATCCATAGTAGGTGTATTACTTACAGTAGATGATAGTCAGCGTGCTCGCAGCTTGGAGATACAGACAGGAGTAGCAACACCGGAGCAAAGCAATACATGGCTGTGGACGGGGACGGCAGAAAAACATATTTTAGCCACCTAAAAGAAAGGCTCACCCCAAAAAATCAATATCCGTTTAAGTGTACGCTATATTTACCAACACTTTCAACGCTTTATCTTTCCCTCAAACAGCCCTTTCCAAAGGGGAACTGAACTAAAAGTGAAACTTATCTATGCTCTCTCCAAAGCCAGCAGGCTCAGATGACGAAAACAGTATAGATACATTTTACTTTCAGTTCAAAGCCTTTCTTTTATGTGGCTAAAATAAGTTTTTCTGCCGGCCCTGTCCACAGCACTGTATTGCTTTGCACCGGTGTTGGTCCATCTATCTGTATCTCCAAGCTAGGGATGTGCCGACCGTCATCTACTGTAGGTAATACACATACTATGGATAAATACCTCATACAACCCCACTTCAAATCACCCAAACTATCCCTTTAATTGAAAAAAATATAGATTTTTTTCTTCTCTCCTCACCTTGATGCACTTTCATAACTTTTCCTTCAAAAAGCACTTGATTATTTTTAAATCACTTAAGCTCCAAATCCCCTGTAGACCATGAATATGCATGCTTAATTATTTTCTTACGCTGTTTTGCATGCCTCTTTGAGAGGGTAAACACATTCAGAGCCCCTTAGCGACCTAGAAAGACTTGGAAGTACTTTTTTTTGTCTCGGAGGGTAATCAGTTGCCAACTTGCCACAACAGCGACACGCACCAAAGAATATATGATCCAAAGCACATTCAGATTTGATTTACAACATCAACTTTTTGGGACAGTTCATGTGAAATGAGCCTTTGAATTTAAGTACATCGCTCTCTTACCTGCATCCCTCTCTGCAGGTGAAGTGCTACGACCGGCGGAGTCGAGCAGCAGAGAGGGAGGTGGTGTTCAGAGTCCAGTTCCACACCTGCACTGTCCACGGAGCCCAGCTGTGGTTTGGCAAGACTGAACTGGACCTGGCCTGCACAGGTATGAAAAAACAGAGGCTTAATAGTTTCTTAGGAAATGCACGGAATGAAAGGCACTACAGAAGAAAGTAGACTGAAGGGTATTTATGCTACATGTGCATGAGGAAAACTGTGGTACTATATCACTGCTGAGAGGTTGTTTAAATTATACTACTGCTTTACTACACTAAAATGTGAATATTGTAAACTAATGAAAGCATAAAAGGAACGTCCTTCTGTATATTTCTATTGCTTCCTTGAAATGGTTTACACTGCTGTATAATTCAAGACCCACTTATCTTTCAGTCCATTGTGGTGTTGTGTGTGTATTTTGAGGCAAATATCAAAAGACAGTGTCAGTTTAGATCAAACAGAAATGCTTGTACATGGCTCAATAAGCAGCAGTCTCATGACAGATGCTCTAAGTGCTACATGCTGACGCATGCATACGATGTATAAATAATATTACCTACACTCGTGCACGAAAGGAAAAAACTTATTTCAGAAACAATTCTTTGAAGTGTTATGCTTTGTTGATGATCTTTATTTATTAACTTTGGTGTTTCCACTTCACAGAATAAGAGCACTTTCTTGTGAATGTTTTTTATCAGTCTCTGTAGTTACAGCCTGGATATTTTAGTCGCTGCCTTTATGCTCATCTTTCTGTAGATGACAGGTTCCCTCCAGACGCTACAGTCGAGTTTATCTTCTCCAATGGGCCGGAAAAAATGAAAGGTGAGTATTATCACACTGTCGCCGCTTCTCTTGCTTTTTATATTTTCATATGCTTCAGATCAAAATGTTTGCTTTCAAAGGTCGAGAATACCGCAAGAATGACGCCTCCATCAAAGTGGACTACAACACCTCGGACCCTGTGGTCCGATGGGATTCTTATGAGAACTTCAACCTGCACCACCAAGACAGCATTGAAAGTAAGATACATACACACACACACACGCGGGTGTGAAGAGCAAGTTAAGAGGGTCAAACATCACATCACACTCCCTTCTTGTTTCTACTAGATATCTGTCATACGAGGGGCCCTCTGGACGGCAGCCTGTACGCCCAGGTGAGGAAGCGCCGCGGGCCGGGCTCGACTGCCTCAGTGGCGTCACCAAACGGATGCCTCACCAGCAGCCCAACTGTCAAGCCTCAAACTCCCAGCCAACCCCAGCCTCTCCCCTACACCTCTGACTCTAGCCGCTCCTCTGATCACCAGGAAGACGCCACTCCGTCCATAAACCGCCCGGAGAGAGAAAACACTGACTGTCCATCGAGGAAAGGAGACGGGGAAGTTGAGACAAAAGAGAAAAGAAGAGGAAAAGAGAAGGATAGAGAGACGGCGATTTTAGATGACGGAGACCCGCAAAGTCCTGGGGGTTTGAGGCGAGAGCAGTCATGTTGTGGTCGAGCAAAGTGTGGCGATGGCGGATGGGAGAGGGAGCGAGAGCCCTGCCTTTCTGACAGTCATTGCATCGGCCGTTGCAACAGCGTTAAAAAGAATCCAAAAAGCCAAACCCTGCCGGCCTTGCCATCCAAATCCCCGCCTCCTCATTCAACTCATATGGAGCTCTGCCATCGACACAGTGCCCATCCTTTACCAGAGTTACCATGGGAACGCCCACCGCCACCCCCGCCCCTGCCCTGTCTCCTCAGGCCGTGCTACCCTTACTCCACCCCTGAACACACCCACCCACACAGCCACACCCTCCCAGCCTTAAACAGACTCTGCACTGGGGAAGAGTGTCACCTGCTCCATTATTCCAGCCACAATCCGGCCTCTCATCTCTCCCATCAATCACTGCCTTCTAGCCCCTACAGGGAAATGTTCTTCAGCTCTCCACCACCATCCTCTGGTTGCCCCTGTCGGGACTGCTCCAGCAGGCGAGAGCACCAATCAGCCTCAGTTAGAGCATTCCACCCACTGCACCCGGACCGATCAGAAAGCCCACACTGGTCCCAAGGAGTACAACGAACAAGAGAGGCGCCTCCGCTGTGGGAAAGTGAAAATCCATGGGAGGTGGCGAGAGAGGCAGAGTTCTGGCAGTGCAAATCAGCCATGCCGGCGTTTCGCGTCTGCCACTCCACTTTGGATCAGAGTCCAACCCCGGAGCCTAGGTACGCCATCGGACCTCATCAGGGCTACCCCAGCCCCCAGTCTCTGATGGATGTGCGGGATGGAGCCAGCAGTGGGTACCACACCCCTCCACAGCCCCGCCACTCCTGTCCCTGCTCTCCTTATCAGTCCTCCCCAGCCGAGAGCCACGAGAGCCGGGGCTACGCCTCGGGGTACCACTCTGGATCAGCCTCGCCTTTGCCCGCTAGCAGCCCCTCTCCTGGGAGAGGCAGGCTGCCAGAGACTCCCTCTGGATCTAGAGAACAGCAGCACGCTGAGCATCACAAAGGTGATTGGATAGGTGGATGGATACAGTGGGGATTTACATTGAAATAACCAACATGTTCTCATCCCAACTCGTCACATATGGATGCTTTGTCAGACCCCTCGGCGTCACTTTTCGGTCTCAGTAAACGCGTGCTTATTGTTGTGAATTAAACAAAACAAAACCACTTAGTTAGGTTTAGGAAAAACAACATGTTAGGGCCTGAAATTACTACATTATACAGTGAAAATGTGACACAAATGAAGAGCTGATTGTAAAGTGAAATGTAATACACGGGACATGAACAGCGGTCTCCTGGATAAAAGCCTTGTGTTTGTTGGACCCATCCACCTCCACTCACACCCACCCAGTGTGTCTCTTTCGCTCTTTAAACTACGTCACCACAGCACTTTCTTTGAGCGTTTACTGTTGCTGCAGATGGGTTTACATTGTAGATAATGGAAAGCCCAGTGCATCTCATACCGGCCCTTAAGGGCGCTTTGTGCAGCGGTATCAAACAAAGTGTCGGTATTTGACGCCCTGGGAATGAGAACGGGCTGGAATAACTTGCTTGTTCTTCTTATTTTTTCTCATTTCTTTGTTATAACTTCATCTCATCTTGTTTTATCTCACTTCTCGAAGGGGAACAGGCCAAGGCTGATGTGGAGGATGACATATCCCAGGGTTCAGAGGGTAAATCAGACTCTAACGGACAGTCAAGCACCCCTGGACTGGACTCTGATCATGACTACACAATCATTGGTAGCAGCAGCCCCACACACACAGAAGACAGGTGGGGGAAAATTTTCTTAGCTGAAAATGACATTCATCCAGATTTGTAGCTAATAATCTTATTTTGTTCATTCTTCCTTAGTGTAACTGCTGATAGCCCTCTTCAAAGCCAAGAAACTTCACCACATCTGGAGTCCAGCACAAACAGCAGCCAAGCCGTCACACCAATACTGAGAGAAACACAAAGCTCCAACATATCTATAAACTCCACACAAACATCAAGTGAGCAGAGTTTGAGTTCTGACGGAGCAGCCAAGATCACAGGAAGTGCAGAGGGATCTAACAAATTACAGCCTTCAAGCTATGCCACCGTCATCATCACCCCGGTCCAAGTGCAGCTCAATGGATCTGCCCTTCCTAGTGAAACCCCATCCGACAGCAGCAGAAGTGTATCCGTGAACCCCTCTGCTAGTCTCAGTTCTAGCCCCTCCACCACTTCCCCAAATTCTCCTATTGGCTCCCCAGACCTTCAGACTTCTCCCCCGCGCTCTACAGACGCAGCTGGACAAAGACTGACTCCGGAAAGAGACAGCTCAGCCGACACCAAACCACCATCACCTGTGCCTGACGGATATCACACCCCAACCTTCCCCTTAGCGTCCTATTACTACCCGTTACTAAACGTCCCTCACGTACCATACACTGGGTACACTGCAGTCACCATCCCCGCCGTCCAGCCACCGCTACCCGAGAAGAAACGTCTTTCGTCCACACCGGGATACCTAAATGGACACAACTCGCTATACCGGGGCTCCTCAGCTCCTTCCCCAACGCACCACGTTACTTTCTCCCCCTTGGTGGGAGAGCAGAGACGGGGGTCTTCACAACACAGCTGTAGGGAGGAACCAGACATCAGGGTCAATGCTAAGTTTGTCCAGGACAGCTCCAAGTACTGGTACAAACCAGGCATCTCCAGAGACCAAGGTGAGGATGATGAGGGATATGCAACAATCCAATCTTGTTTGACCATTAATTATGAAGTCATACTGTATAATGAAACGTCAAACATCATACTAGTAACAGCAGGGTGACCTTAGACATGTAACCCATATGTTGTCATTGTTGCATCTCTTATTTCATACTACAACACCCATACTCTAATGCGTCTTCTCTACCGTAGCCATCGCTGTTTTGAAGGACAAGGGACCAGGAACCTTCCTCATCAGAGACAGTAACTCGTTCCAGGGGGCGTACGGCCTGGCCCTCAAGGTGGCCACCCCTCCTCCTAATGCCAACATCACCGGCAGCAAAGGTATTCATGATCCAGGGTCCTGGTATTCTGCATGCTGCCTCACTGTCACATCGCCAAGCCTCACACACGCATACATCAGAGCCATGGATAGTATTATTAGCAACACCTGTGCTTTTCCTACTATGACAAGTCAAAATGCCTAGTATGTTTCTTTTTTTGCTGCAAGCACAAGTTTCTGATCGGATTTCTGTTCATTTGTTGAAACACACAAATGACACACTGTGGTGATCAAACAAAGCAGTGACATTATGGTTTTCATAAAATCTATAGGCATCAGAATCCTACATGTTTTTGTGTTTTTGATCATGCATCCTTATAGAATATGTTCTGCAGCAATACTGCCTTAATCATCATCCTCACTCCCTCCTTCTCACCCTCCTCGCCTCTCTCCCAGGGGACCCTCTTGAACAGCTGGTGAGACACTTCCTCATCGAGACCGGGCCACGGGGAGTGAAGATCAAGGGCTGTCAGAACGAGTCCTACTTCGGTCAGTTATGAGAGAGACACTACTGCCGCAATAGGTTTCACATATTTTAATTATGTATGAGATATCGAAATGTATCTCTTTTTTTTACCTGTAAACCTCGAGAAAGTGTCTTTATTTACTTCCTTCTCAGTCCCCTGTTATCTATGTTTTAATGTCTTCTAATCTGTCATCATCTGTGTTAACCTATTTTCTCTTCCTGTCTTTGTCTCAGGAAGTTTATCTGCTCTGGTGTACCAGCATTCAATCACTCCCATCTCTCTGCCATGTGCCCTTCGAGTCCCAGAAAAAGGTGAAATCAGTATCATTTAGATGTCATGATTCTCATTCCAAAAATTAAATATCTGCCTTTTCAAATAAGACATATTTATTATGAGGGAACAATCAAACACAAAGAATAGCAGTTTATTACAACAGCTACAGACTGGATCCTCAATCATTTAGACAGTATTGTTATGTAACTGAAGACTACATGTATGATGTTTCAGATCTGGTTGGGGAGCTTCACGAGACGCAGAGTGCCACGAACACCAGCACAGCGGCTGACCTCCTCAAACAAGGAGCAGGTAGCATATGGGCTTGTTTTGTTTTTAGTGATTCTGCTGTTATATATGAACTTACATAGAGGACATATCACGTGCAGTGCAATAGTTGCAGTTCTTAGTTTCAACCTTTTTATTGATGCGTGTGTAATGCAGAAAGGGCACCGCAGTCGATAGTGGAAAAGCACACAACACCAAGGGATTTTAAGAATGATAAAGAAAGAAAAAGTACAGTAACCAAATGGAACAACCCTCCCACCCCATCCCCCTTGGAAATAATAACAACAATAACCAAGAAAGACAGAGATTTTAAAAAAAAAAACACATAATATATTAATTAATTTATAGAAATCTAAAAATACTAAATAAATACATTTAAATATATACATTAAAATAAGTAAATAAAAATAAAACATAACAAATAAATAAATTAATTAAACAATAAAATTATATATATATATACATATATATGTATATATAGTATATATATATATACTATATATACAGTATATATATATAGTATATACTTATAGTTTCAGTTCTTACTTTTGACCAGCAGAGACTGCTCAAGCCTCATATTTTCACCAAAACATAACAGTATACATGTTTATGTTAATCCATATTTTCTCAACTCTCTCATAAACAAGCTTGCAACGTGCTCTACCTGAACTCTGTGGAAACCGAGTCGTTGACGGGCCCCGAGGCAATCTCAAAGGCAACCAAGTGTACTTTGGCCCTGAGTCCACGTCCAGTGGCAACAGTGGTCCACTTCAAAGTGTCTTCTCAGGGCATCACCCTCACCGACAGCAAAAGAAGGTACATCTGACTTCTCAGTAACATTATGACATTTTCAATTTAGTGGATGTCACTGGTACTTTTTTTTTTTTTTAAAGTGGTCTGACCAACACGTTCTCATCCCAACTCGTCACATACCGCCGCTTTGTCACGCCCCTTAGTGTCGCTTTATTTTCGGCATCAAAACCACTATAGTTAGGTTTAGGAAAGAACTACATGGCTTAAAACTACTACGTTTGTGCAGTGGAAATGACACTGAATGTTGGGAACACGGGACACGAATGAACAGCTGATTGTAACGTGAAAGTAAATCTTAACACACAGGACACCAACAGCGGTCTTCGGGTTGTTTGTTTGACTCGTGTGTGTCTTTTCGCTGACAAAGCCTCTGTATTTGATGCCCAGGGAATGAGAACAGGCTGGTCTGACACAGTATGTACACCAGTTTGATAGAAAACTCTCCAAATAGGATACTTAAAGCTAATGCTTCATGCTTGTTTGTGTGTTTATCCAGGCTATTTTTCAGGAGACACTACCCAATCAACAGCGTGACTTTCAGCAGTCTCAACCCCAAAGACCAGAGGTAGGTCACTGAGACATATGACAGTATGATTTAATTAAAAAAAACTACATATGCTTGTATATGTTATCTTTAGTAAAGGCAGTGACATCTGTGTGCTTTCTGCTGCTGCACAAATACATCCTGTATTGACTTATATTTTGTAAATATAAGTTCTCTGTGATTTGTCTGCTTTTCTAAGAGGAGAATGTCTTTTGTCATTCATGTTTTCCTACGTTTTGTCTCCGTGTCTCTATTTGTGTGCCCGTGCTTCAGGTGGACTAATTCTGATAGCACGTCAAGCAAGTAAGTGCTTGCTTCTCTGTGTTTTTCTTGGCGAGTGATATTGCCGACTGGTACAGTGTGCTATTTCGCATGGCACTTAATCACAATCAGATTTGTTGCTTAATTGTTTTTTTTTTCATTGTCAATTATTATTCTTAGCTCTACCATCTCTTGACCTCTCACGTCTCCTTTTTGCTGCAGGATGTTTGGCTTCGTGGCGAGGCGGACAGGCAGCGCTACGGAGAACGTGTGTCACCTGTTTGCAGAGATGGACCCCGAGCAGCCTGCAGTGGCCATTGTCAACTTTATCAACAAAGTCATGCTGGGACCACAGCTACGCAGATGAGAGAGGAGGAGAATTTGAAAACTGGACTATTGGGGATCTGGGGGAGATGTTAATATGATTTTTAATGAAGTGCGTGTGACTACATTTTGTTCTTGCATTAGTACAGGTGGCACCACTGTGCTCGACTGTATGACTGTTTTTATAACAGAATCACTGCTCTGTAGGGCGATGTATTGTTTATATGTCAGTTTACAGAGACAACAGTTAGAAAGAAATAGTTTGATAAGCCAAAGACTGACCTCTGAACTTTGGTAACCTTTGCCAAATGAGATTAAAATAAGAGTTTGGGGGTTTTTTTTGTTTGTTTTGCTGTTGATAAAGTTGTTTTATTTGTAATTCTGTTTCAAACAGTTCACATAATGTACAACAAACTTCACAAGCTGCGTAAGTGACAATCCATGTACCACACTGTTATTAAAGTTTCTCTACATCAACAGTTAGGAAGTAAGGAGAAAGGAGAAACAGTTAAGAAGTCTTCAAGTAGTAAAATATAAGTGCCATGTTTTAAGGTGTAAAGTGGCATAAAGTGGACCTTATGCAATGTGAGAAAGACTAAAAGAAGTAATTAAATTGACTACAATTTAACTCAGTCGGTTAGATATCGGTACATATTTTAAAAAATCAACATTTTGTTCTCGATGCAATAATACTATTATAAGTGTATTTTTGTTGATGAGTGATAACCACAGATGTTGTAGCGTATTACGATAAACCTGCTAAATAAGCAAATAAAAGGGAGGGCAACCTTAATTAAAACAGAGTAAACAAATAAGTAATTTTAAAGATCGTGGACAGGACCTGAATATTTACAACATTTCTACAGCTGCAAATAATACAAATAAAAGCCTATATGGACACTTACTTACTTTGTGAAGTTCAAAATGTAATGAGGAAAATATACAATGTCTGTAATGTTGGTGATGTCAGTATAAAAAGAGCCGGTACCAGAAAAGTCTCTCCATATCACATATTAGTCCCTATTTAACTAACCAATATCCACGGCATGGAGCTTCACTTTAAGCCAAAGACTTCATTATTGTGTAAAGATATTTTTAAGTTTTTTTTTATATCAATACTTGTTTGTTGTTTGGTATTTGTGTGTTTTCTATAAACTGATACATTATTTACATGACTTCAGCACAATTATTATTTTTCATAATGGATTTTTATGTAAAAAGAAGTAATATATTTTAGGCCTCTGAGAAGAACGGTGTATGTCATATTTGACAGGAAGTTTTAAGTAATAAAAATCGAATCAAATGCAAAAAAGTGTATGCCTCATCATTTAAAGCCTTCATGTAAAATATTATAAATAAGATATTTTATGTATTTGCAGACCAAATCATATATTTATTGTTACCAGCTAAGACCTGATGTAAATGTAGTAGGTCTGATTAAAGTCTTGTATCATTTCCCTCATATTCTCAGCGAATCAAATGCAAAGTAATGCCTCATCATTTAAAGGCTTCATGTAAAATATGTTAAGATATTTAATGCATTTGCAGACCCAATCATATATTTGTTGTTACCTTTATAGTTACCAGCTAAGAGCATGTAAATATAGTAGGTCTGATTAAAGTCTTGTATCATTTCCCTCATATTCTCAGCGAATCAAATGCAAAGTATATGCCTCATCATTTAAAGGCTTCATGTAAAATATGTTTAAGATATTTCATGTATTTGCAGACCAAATCATATATTTGTTGTTACCAGCTAAGAGAATGTAAATATAGTAGATCTCATTAAAGTCTTGTCTCATTTCCCTCATAATCTCAGCGTTTGCACTTACCTAAGACTAGCTGGTGCCATTGGTATCAGCTAATGGGGATCCTTTTTAAATAAATAAATAAATATCAACTTGAAACAAGCATTTATAACATTTAACGGTGACAGGTCAAAAGTATTTGCAGACCCAGTCATATATTTGTTGTTACCTTTATAGTTACCAGCTAAGACCACATGTAAATGTAGTAAGTCTGATTAAAGTCTTGCAACATTTCCCTCATATTCTCAGCGTTTGCACTTACCTATCAACTTGAAACAACACAAATCATGACAAGCATTCATAACATTTAACAAGTTGAGGGGGTCAAAAGGATGAGGTCCCACCGAGATTTGAACTCGGATCGCTGGATTCAAAGTCCAGAGTGCTAACCATTACACCATGGGACCATTCACGCCTATGTCAACCACAGGACTGTAGTTATGAGTAAGCTTTGGTCCATTTCTCAGGTCTATGTTGTTTATGATTGAGGATATTAACTCTCAGATTATTTATATTATCTAACAATGCGCTATTAGTGAGATTAAACTCTTAAATCAAAGTGCCAACTACCGCATTTCTCGTCATTGCCAGTTAGCTAATGACAGTTAACCTAGCTAACTCGGAGAGTTAAATCAGAAGTAGCTTGTTATTAAGACACGCATCCATCTACAGGTGCACAGTCGACCACGTCAGGTCTAACCGAGCCGACCGATGTATATATATGTTATTAAATAAATCACTGAAGGTTTGAGGGTCACGTCAATTACTTTCACGAATGTATGCTAGCTGCTAGCCGCTATAGTTAGCCAGTACTCCACATCCGATTTCTGCTTCTCAAAATAAAAGCTCTCTTTTCAAAATAAAGGTTTGGATTATTACATCCTCCTGAGACCCAGCCCATTGACATGTGTCCTCTGTAGTGGACATTTTACTCTTTTAACCTACTCTATAAACCCCTGGTGTATTCTAAAGAGGATATCATGGGCTTTCCAGTGATATGGCATGTGTGTTTTTTAATCAAGTTGAATGTATTCTTGGTTTAATATCACTCTAAGGCCATAATCTGTTCATTTTTTTAGCCTTTTCACACTGAAACCTGACCACACCTGTGGTCCACTACAGTGGACATGCTGTAAAATAAAAAATAAAGTTTAAAAAGCCTAAATTGTAAGATTTTCTTACCCTAAATAGGAAGGAAATCACACAAAAAAAGTAATTGGAAGGCTTTTTTTACTCGGTTCCCAGGAGGATATAAGAGCTAAAAGGTGTCAAACTATTTTATTAATTATGTGAGTTTATAGACTAAAGTATTGAAACTAAAAAAACTAAAAACTCCATAATAACCTTTCAGCGTATTGTAATTCAAGTGTCCTGAGAGAAAACTAGACTTTTGCACCTCCTCATGGCTTTGTTTTCAGGAATAAAAAAAATCACACAAAACCAGATTATTAGAAAATATCGCAAGAAATAAAATAATGGGTTTATATGCACTCAATCCATCTTTTATTTTTTTAATTTTATTTAACCTTTATTTAACCAGGGAATTCACATTGAGATTCACAGGTCATTTCAGAGAGAGAGCGTTCCTATTGGCTGTGCTCTGGCTGGTGGGCGGTGCTTGGTATTTCCTCAACTGATCTCAACATGGCTGTCGGGTCACAAACTTTCTGACTTTACAGCTAAACAGTACACTACAAGATGTTTCTGAAAACATTTGAGGAGAGAAATAGGCATTACAGTAACAGATTATTGATTCATTTTGATTATTTGATCAGCGCTGCCTAGTAGTTGATTTGAGTTTGTGAGAGATTAACAGCTGGCAAGGCTCCAGCTCGGCTCTGATTGGTTGTTTCCGCCGGTCTATGAAATCTGGCAGAATGCATTAGGAGCACCTGAGGACACCAGAGGACACAGAGGCACATGTTTTTGTTTTTTCAGATTACTGGTTTCATGCACTACTGTCAGGATATAAAGACCATTTTATAAAAATAACTTTTTCTAATCAGATTTGCTCCATTTCTACCCCCTGCTGCTTTAACTACTTGCATATAAACATTAGGAAATAATATATCATTGCCTTTGGAAAAAGGAGTCTTGAGTAAAGTAGCCTTCATCTGATTAGATAAACAAAATAAGAAAGTCACCAACTACTTTTACGCAACCAGCAGGCCACTTTTGACCCACTTTTATTAAGTGTGCCAAAGCAACTAATAATTAACCAAACACTAAGTGTTTGTCAAGCCCATCTGTTTTGCAGGTTTTCAATCCAGCTCTGCTCTCAACACTTGCTATCCAGACTGGGTTGGGAGATGTAATGAGTTAATATTATAACATCATCATGCTTATTTATTTTTCCTGTTTTGCTGTGGAGCAATAAATACTCCACTTTGGTGTGATTGCTTGGAACCAGCTCAACCGGTTGCATAGCAGCACATTTCATTGGCAGGCACTCCGGGATTCATAACTGACTTCCTCGTGCCTCGTGAAAAAAAAAAAAGAAAACAACACTAAGATTTGGCATTGTAATGTTGGGGAGCCATGTGTGATAGGAGGATACAGTATAGTAAATTAGAGTAATCAGTGGCCATGTCATCCCTTATCCTCCCAGGAGAGGGAACTAGAGGGACCATGTGTAGTTAATCCTCTTGGGTTGTCAGATCTCCATATTGCAGCTCCCAGTGAGCCTCTGGAGGAAAATGGTTTAAGGTTTCAGATTTTTCTGCCTCGCTGCATCGCTAAATCTGAGAGCTGGATCCTGTAACAACTGTAATACCTGTTTTCAATCAAGTCCTGTTATTTTTGTGCTTTATGAAGAACTGTAGGAGTCCAGGAACAGCTATCACCCCCTTCTTAGATATCTTCTGAGGAATTATTAAAAAGAAAAATAACCTTTGGTCCCTTGAGTCAATATTTGAGGAAGAAGAAAAAAAGGAATTCCAACAATGCTCAATATTTTCTGCAACACAAAACTTTGAAGACAAGAAAGAGATATCTGTTTACATGAGTAAAGCCCTATGAGCTCACACAATACTACCAAACACACTGTGTGTATCATTCACTTAGTAAGGCTACTCCCTTCTTGTTTTTTATTAACAATTTGAATTGGTTTATTATTAATGGCCATGAGAATAAAATTCTGTTATGATACACTTCATTACTTCACTGATTATTTTATTGACACCACTAATTATTATATATTATTAAGCCTTACATTATAGGAGTTTACTTACAGTCTAGTACAGTTTTGAGGCACTTGTACTTTATTTAAATATTTAAATATTTTATGAATCTTAATTCTACATTTCCGATGGTAATAAACTCCACTATGTTTAACTGTTGCAGATTAAATTTAATGAATCCAAATGAATATTACATATCTGATCTGGCTACAGCATTACATTTTTTTTTAATTTAATTTAATTTAATTTGATCAACTTTTATTTTTTCAACTTTTATTTTATTTTATCAACTTTTATTTGATCAACTTTTATTTTATTTTATAAGAACATACAGGACAGTGGACGACAGTGCAAATGGTACAAAACAGCACAATGACATTTGGTTATAAATTTAACAGTCTGATGGCACTGAGGACGAACTGTCCTGTTCCTTTTGGCTCTGTAAATAATACTTTGGTAATGTTTTCCAGAAGGTAAAAGACTGACTGCATAGTTTGGGGCTCAAAGAAGAGTGTGGTCTTGGAAGATCCTGTGGGCCTCCTTCAAGCGTCTCTTGCAGCAAATGTCCTGGAGGGTTGGCCGTTTATTGCCTGTGAGAAATGCTGTTTACATCACCTGCTGTACAGCTTTACAGTCCAGGGTCAGAGCTGCTTGGACATCACACAGTAATGCCGCTGCTACAGATGACTCTCCATGTAGCACATGTAGAAGGTAGTGAGGATCTACGGAGCCAAGCTGAATTATTTACTTGTCAGCATCAAGCAGTATCGCTGATCTAAAGGAACTTGAAATTGTCTCCACGGAGGGTATATTGATGAGAATGAGGGGATTTCTTCCTCCTCTTTGCTGCTCCCTGAAGTCCACAATTATCTCTTTCACCTTGTTGTCCTGGCACCATATCTGAGAGTCTCACCTCTGCCTCACATGCAGACTTCTCTCTGTCAAATATGATGTTTGTATATGCACACAAAGCCAGATTATTAGAAAATATCGCAAGAAAGAGAATAATGGATTTATATGCGCTCCGTTCAACTTTTATTTTTTATTTAATTTAACTTTTATTTGACCGGGGAATTTACATTGAGATTAAAAAATCTTTTTCAAGACAGCAGTAATGGGGTGTTTCAAACAAGATACACACAAACATTTAAAAGACATTAAACTAGCCATACTGTATTTCAGATAACATACACACAAACATTTAAGCCTGCAGTAAGCAGAATGTTTTCGGCATCATTGCGCAAAAAAATCCATAATAACCTTTCAACATATTGTAATTCAAGTGTCCTGAGAGAAAACTAGACTTCTGCACCTCCTCATGGCTCTGTTTTCAGGCTTTAAAAAATTTAGCCAGTGACGGGAGACTTTGGCCAATCACAGGCTCTGATTGGTTGTTTTCCTCCGGTCTGTGAAATCTTGTACATGTCATTAGGAGCACCGGAGGACACAGAGGCACATGATTTTATTTCAGACTCCCTGTCTCATGCACTACTGTCAGGATATAGTATTTTATAAAAAATAACCTTTTTTAATCATAATTGCTCCTTTTCTACCCACTGCAGCTTTAAAACACATCCCATTTTAAACACATAAAGCAAACATGCAGTGTCAAGTCACAGTATAACACAAATATTAAAAAAAACACAGAAAACACAACATACAGTATCTACTACAAAGTCAGGTGCCCAGGAAGACAGACAAGAAGAAACATATCTTGCTATGGATTGATTTGGCCTCAAGACCCTTCACTAAATTTTAAAAGCTGTAATTGATATCAACCTATCTATCTGCAAATCTGTCTGCAAACAGTTCCAGGCTGCAGCGGCAGAGAACATAAAGGCCTGTTGGCCCATTTCAGTGTAGGTTGTACAGGGACAGAGAGTAAGAGGGTGTCATTTGAGTGCAAACAATAATCACTAGTTTTAGTGGAGATTTACCCACAAAGATAGGAGGGGAGCAGACCAAGGAAGGACTTATAAATAAATAAGTACCAATGAGTAAGTCTGAAGGCCATGCCTACTCTTAAACCTCTGCTTACAAGCAGCAAGTGTATTCTGAATTTTGTTATATAAGAAACCTATTATTCCTAATGTTGCACATGGGTCTAAATTTTACAAATAATCTAGTGTTTAGTAGAGGATGTTTCAGACATCGGGCTATTACTGAAAGCCAGAAATAATCAGATTTACTGTCTTCTTTCATGAAAACTTGACTGTACTGATGGCTGTGGTGTCGTTCTCAAACTGATGAAAGTGTGCTGTGTCTCACAGTTATGTGTGATGGCATGAGTTTGGCACGCAGTCTTGGATGTCCGCAGTGCTGAGAACGAGTGGAGGAAGTGCCAATCTTTCAGTTGCACATGGTGGTGCTCGCACAAATAGTCCCTGAGGATGAGGAGAGTTATATGAAGGCTGCGCTGTAATCAACAGTATTCTCACATATATGCTCTTTATGTTTAGATGTGGCAGAGCAGTGTGGGGTGAAGAAGGTGATGGAACTAGTTGATGTATTTGCTAACTGCAGACTGTATGGATAGCCCAGGGGAAGTGAGTCTATGTGGGTTATGACCAGCAGCCCATGATGACAGACGTAAGTGCAACAGGGTAGTAGTCCCTCAGGCAGGATATCCCATAGGCACAACATGAATGCATATTGTATTGCACTGAAACATTACAAACTGGAGTAAAGGGCAAAGACTGAATGTACGCACTGGGACATCTGCCCGCTGATCAGCACACGGTTTCACAATCTGGCCAGAGATGCTCTCCGATGCTTTAAGGTGGTTGGTGCACCTGAGGGCTCTGCTCACATTAGCTCTGGACACAATGTGCTCTGAGACATACTGGGTCATCCTTATTGTAATTCTCAAAACATGTGTTCAGCTGATTTGGGAGGGAGGGAGGTGACTCATAGCTGGGCTTCCCCTTTGTGGCTCTGTGTTTGTCCTCAGTAAGTAATGGCAGCCGATTAGAGCTTGTAGCGATTGATAGCGCCTATTTAAAGGCCTGATAACAGTCAAATCGGGTACAGCTGGAAGATTGACAAAGTCGAGAAAGACTTTAGACACATGATGTTTGATCACGTTTTTCTTAGAGATGAATAAACATACTGTTATAGTTCTTATCTTATATGATGTGCCTGTACCTGATGTAGCTGTACTGTATATGTGTATGTGTGTGCATGTGTACATCAGCTTTTCTCTGACTTAAAAGCTTTGTGAAACCAGATTTGTGCTACATTGCTTTTGTGCAACATGACAGTTTTGTACCCTGACAAACTATTTTCACTGACAGAACTTGTTTTATTCCTGTTACCCTGCTATTGTTTATGACCGTACTGTTTAGCTTTGAAATACATGAGCTGTATTTTGCAAACCTGCAGTCCTATGTAATTTCACTCTGCACAGTCTGCCACTGCAGAAAATGATTCTCCTTACCTTTAATGTTTTAATTCATCTTAGTGTGGCAGGAGTAACAACGTCATAATGCACCATAATGGACCAATGTTCCACTTTACAATAAATGCATCTCCTCTAAATCTGCTGCCACATTACTGCTTGGATGTGCATATAATATGTGTGTTTAACTGATGTTTACACGTACTGTCCTGCTCTGCATCTATGAAAATTACTTATCTCCCTGCACCGGTGCCACTAATACTACTTCCCATAGTTTTAGTGGGTGGAATGTATCTGATTTATGATTACCACTCTCCTGGTTTCCAAACAGTGAACCGGCTTACCGTGTAGGGCCCGGAGCATGTGAGGACACAAAATGGCTGTGCCAGGATACATGTCTGACATGGGTGTCGCGGAGCCAAATAAATCCCCGTTAGCAGAACGGCTTGATCCAGTGCTGGTGCCAGACTTGGAAAGCGCCCAAGCCGCAGGACAAGGATCAACTCTCCGCGAGCATAAACACCCACACACACTTTACTTAACAGTTACTGTACATTAATCAACAGTCAACAAGCTTATGACATACATCTGAGGTGCTGGGGGGGGCTCAGGTTATGTTAATTCTGAGGTTGAGACAGAATAGGGACACAACAAAGTTTTTTGTTGACACTGGACATTGCACATGCATGCTTGGGGTTTATGGCGTGGCTGCAATTGTTGAGTGGTCGGTACTTTTTATAGCCACATAGAGGGTACAAAATATAGAACTAAATGTGGAGTGGACTGGGATATATTTAGGGAATTTTTGTTGTGAAAATTCTTGTCATTTTGGAGGCAAGGCAGTGCCGATGGGGTATTTAGAACGCAGAAAAACATTGTACGACACACTGTAGCTCCAGCATGGTGCTGGTCAATGCAGGGGATAGCCTAAAGTAAGGGCTTGTGAGGGTGCAAAATACCTGATACACATTTGATAAACACAACAGAGCTTGTTCATCCATTCTGTAAATTGAGAAAAGGGTAGGCACAATAAACTAAAGTTCCAGCCTACATGATTTGATTTCTATTATTATTGTGTCATGATGGAGTGTGATGATGAATATGCGCACACCATTATTTAGAAAATAAAGAAAAAGAGTAAATACTAAACGAATCCTGACATTTTTTCCGAGCTTGAGAAACAAAGGTAGCCAATTAAAGCATTAAAACTCTGTCCATTCTGTCATCGTCAGTGCACCAAAACATTTCTGGATTTTGAACAGACGTTTCATTTAAAATAGACATTCTTAATTCATCATAGTATGTACGACACACAAAGAAAATATGATTAATTTTCAACTTCTCCTAATTTGCACAATTCACACAACGTGTTGTCCTCCTGGATGTCTTTAAATTCGCCAACTTCAAAGGCCAGAGGAAGGATTCCTGTTCTCAACTGTGCAATTAAAGACCTTTGACTCCTTGATAAGGTTGCTATAACATAAGATTCAGTGCCATAATTGCGCTTGATTTGAATATATGTCCGTAATTTTGGTTTTAACACTATATCTTTCAACCGTTTTTCTTCAAATCTAGCAAGTAACTTTCTTCTAATTGTGTTCATGCTACATGATCAATTATTACTATACATATATTGTAACAAGCTTCCTCAAAAACAGCATGAAGTTCTGCAGCCCATGGAGAATTGTGTGATTTACTTCAAAGAAAAACCTTCTTATTGACCCTGTATTCTGACATATTATCAGAATACTCTTATACACATTTTTTATACAATATCTCATCAGTGTGCAACCTATAGTTAAGCTCTTATTCATCAGAATATAACACATGTCGATCCTTTGCACCTTACAAAGGACATTCACCACATATTTCCTCATTGGTATATATTGTCTTAATCAGCACTTTACTAGTTTGCATGTACTTGTATTATGTGCAATGACAATAAAGTGGAATCTAATCTAATCTAATAATATATGACATATTAAAAACAATTCCACAGTCTTATCATTTCACATTTTGGCCTCATTGAGTCAGGAATCCAACCCATATCACCCTGAACAGCCAAAGTAGGAGCAAACGTCTAGCCTATACATCTTTTTGATGATAATCTGTATGAATTGACTCATTATCTGTTTAAGTGCACTGCTGTTTCCAGTATTTCATTATTTAGGCTATTATAGATATAAGATGGGACAGAAATAGAAGCATGGTAGACCTATTTTTGAAATGTATTTCCTTAAAGCTATATCATTTCATACAAAACACTTAAGGCCTTGTAAAATCCTCAGAAATAAATGTGTACTGCTTGAAAGGCATGGGTCACAAGACATTTTCAATAATTTGCACAGCCTACATAATGTATTCTCTTTACAGTCTGCACAAATCTCTCTCTTGTTTTTCAGGCTGCTGCAGGGAGCTAAGAACGATTAGTTGGAAGAGGATATATAGAACCGGATGAGGCCCTCCTCTCTCTTTCCCCTCTCCCCTTCGTATCTGTCGCCTTTACTGTGTTTACATTATAGACACACCCCTGACCTTCACCCAGGCCCCCTCCACTGGCCCCACACACACACACCATTTACACCACATACCAGAGCTCTTATGTGCACACAAGCGTGAATGAACAAATGCCACCTAAATATATATGTGGGTGCTAAAAAACAGAGATTTTATATTAATGAATAGCACAAAAACATCAGCAATGTTTTCCCAGTGTGATGGTGTAGTTGTTTAATCGTGTATTGTATTACACATACACACACCATTTACACTACATACCAGAGCTCTTATGTGCACACAAGCGTGAATGAACAAATGCCACCTAAATATATATGTGGGTGCTAATAAATAGAGATTTTATCTTGCTGAAGAGCACAAAACATCAGCAATATTTTCCCAGTGTGATGGTGTAGTTGTTTAATCGTGTATTGTTTTTTGTTTTTTTTAGCTTACTCGGTCATGCATTGCAAAGCAGATCGCCATGCATGCAGAGGCACACTGCTGCTGCCTGCCTTCCTCTCAGCCTACCACTGTACTGCAGAGTAGACACACCCCTCCAATGCACACGCCTCACTGCACACATTTTGTTGCAAAAGAGTCAAAGAAATAATGGTGCAAAATGCATCAAATTGCATATTTATGACCAGGCAGAGCTCGTGTTATTATTCCCACTGCGTGATATCGATGGGGATGGTTGATAGTGATGGTGTTGTAGTTTTATTTGAATAATAATCATATATAGGGAGCTCAAAAAGCCTGCAGCAGCAAAACAAAGAGACACACACAGAGAGAGAGAATACACGACCTCAACGGTGACATGTTTCCTCCTATTGAGACACCGCAGCACGTCTAATGTTAGCGCGGTAATCCCCCCCCCCCACACTGGTGGTGTATGTGTGTGCATTGATTCAGAGATTAGAGAGCAAAAAAAAACGATGTTGCTTTAAACCTCACGCGGTCAAAGTTGTTTACCTCCCCGTTACCTCTGACGTCACGACACACCCCTGTTTTAGGGGCGGGGCTTCTTTAAGTTATGAGCAGCGGAGCGGACCAATCAGAATCGAGCTGTGAGTGAAATGTCACCAATAGCAACGCGAGTGACACGCAGAGCCTTTCTGTGATTGGCTAAGCAGAGAGGGCTGGGGGGGAAATCCCTCTTTTTTACCCCCGTAGAGGTCCTGAAGAAGGGAATGGAGGGGGGCGGTGCATAACAAAAAGTAATGGCCATCTATTTGGATCCCTGAAGAAGAAGAAGAAGGAGAAGAAGGAGGGGTATTTTCGCCGTGTGTGTAGTTTTTCCTTCATGTTAGTGCGTACGGTTTCCAAGGAGTGACACCCCAGTTGCGCCGCAACTACGGCCGTTTTTTTTTTTTTTGCCCGTTGAAACGTTCGAACGCGGCGGACGCAGAAACGGTTAATAACTGAACTTGTGGTGGTGCCGCGTTTTAGGGTTAAAAGCTAGCAGCGCTAACGGCTAGCTGCTGCTACTACGCTGCTGCTGCTGCTGCGTGTCTGGAAGGGCGTACTACTTTGACGTTTTCTCTCTCTCTCTCTCTCTCTCTCTCTCTCTCTCTCTCTCTCTCTCTCAAGTCTCCTCACATTTTTTTTTGTTTGAGAGTTTAGCAAAACGCGTGGTCCCTCTTTATATCCTTAAAGCTATAAGTCAAAACATGGAGGAGACACACTTCTTTACGAGAGCATGAACACGACGACACAAACAGCCACCAGAAGAGGATTATTAAAAAAGCAGCTTCCAGTCTTGATGGGGAAAAAGTTGAGCTGAGGTATGAAACTCTGAATGCTAAAGTAATTCATGTTGCTCAAGACCAACATAAGAAACGTGTTGTCAAAAGTGCTGCTGTGTTGTTCTGCTTGTTTAACTGCTATTACGCTTATTAACAAGTGAGTGTTGTTGAAAGTAATGCTGTGTTACATAAACAGAGCAACTGCAGGTCAGGTACTGAGGGTATAGAGAGGCCCCACTCACTCTGTGACTGACTTGCGACATACCATTTTGCTTTTGTATTGAACAGGATTAACAACTTGGGGGAAACACAGAAGAAAAGGTTTCAAGTCTTACCTATTGTACAAAGGGCATGCTAAAACCTCAGGTGAGCCATTTTCTTCTTTTTCTTTATGCTTTGAAGTCATACCTGCTGTCTTTTTTAAAGATAATACTGATATTGTCTGTTCACATGTTGAATTGAGTACTAACTATGTGTTGCTTTCATAGTTGCACATGTTTGCACTGTGATTTCCTCTTATGATTTCACAATTTATCATAGTTGTGAAATACATTTACTTTCATTGTACTCTCAATATTGCCATTACTAAGACTGTAATATCAGTGTTTTGATGAAATGACAGTAGTGCTGCCACAATTAGTTGATTAACTGATTAAGTTGTCAACTATTCAATTAATTGCCAACTGTTTTGATAATCGTTGTGAGATAAAAAAGAGAATACTGACATTGTCTGTTAACATGTTGAATTGTGTCCTATGTGTTGCTTTCATAGTTACACATACACTTACAACTTATCATAGTTGTGAAATACATTTACTCTCACCGTACTCTCAATATTGCCATTAATGAGACTGTAATATCAGTGTTTTGAAAATGACAGTAGTGGTGCCACAATTAGTTGATTAACTGATTAAGTTGTCAACTATTCAATTAATTGCCAACTGTTTTGATAATCATTGTGAGATAAAAAAAGAAAAAAGAGAATACTGACATTGTCTGTTCACATGTTGAATTGAGTCCTAACTATGTCTTACTTTCAAGTTACTCGTTTGCATTGTGATTTCCTCTCCTCATTTCACAACTTATCATAGTTGTGAAACACATTTACTCTCATTTTACACACAAGACATCTGTTAAGAATAATGTATGAACTATGATCAATATTGCCATTAATAAGATTTTAATATCAGTGTTTTGATGAAATGGCAGTAGTGCTGCAACAATTAGTTGATTAACTGATTAAGTTGTCAACTATTCAATTAATTGCCAACTGTTTTGATAATCATTGTGAGATAAAAAAAGAAAAAAGAGAATACTGACATTGTCTGTTCACATGTTGAATTGAGTCCTAACTATGTGTTACTTTCAAGTTACACGTTTGCATTGTGATTTCCTCTCCTCATTTCACAACTTCATAGTTGTGAAACACATTTACTCTCTCATCTTACACACAAGATATCTGTTAAGAATAATGTATGAACTATGATCAATATTGACATTAATACGATTGTAATATCAGTGTTTTGATGAAATGGCAGTAGAGCTGCAACAATTAGTTGATTAACTGATAAGTTGTTAAATTAATTGCCAACTGTTTTGATAATCATTGTGAGGTATAAAAAGAAAAAAGAGAATCCTGACATTGTCTGTTCACATGTTGAATTGAGTCCTAACTATGTGTTGCTTTCAAGTTTGTTGTTTATTTGTTTATTTGTTTTGCACAATTTAAGACTATACAACATAACAAAAAAAATAAATGAATAATATACATTGCAGGAAGAGGCAAAAAAACCCCACTTCTTAAATGTGAATATTTTTGTGGTTTCTTTACTCCTCAATGACAGTCAACTGAATATATTTGAGTTGTTGACAAAACAAGACATTTGAGGACATAATTTTTTCCACCATTTTGTAGACCAAACAACTAATTGATTAATAGACAATGAAAATCATTCTTAGTTGCAGCCCTAAATGTCAGTACTTTTAAAACTTTGGTTAATTTAATGTGACCTAAATCAGTGACCCTTTCTAAGAA
The DNA here is from genome assembly GCA_916701655.1 of Sebastiscus albofasciatus. Lineage (NCBI taxonomy): Eukaryota > Metazoa > Chordata > Actinopteri > Perciformes > Sebastidae > Sebastiscus > Sebastiscus albofasciatus. Next base: position 31,361 of record CAKAOI010050227.1, on the reverse strand, counting down.
TAAAAAAAAAAGTCCAAATGATTCCAGCTTCTTAAATGTGAATATTTTCTGGTTTCTTTGCCCCCTTATGACAGTCAACTGAATATCTTTTAGTTGTGGACAAAACAAGACATTTGAGGACGTCAATTTTTCAACCATTTTCTGACATTTTATAGACCAAACAATTAATTGATTAACTGACAATGAAAATAATTCTTAGTTGCAGCCCTAAATGTCTGTACTTTTAAAACTTTGGTTAATTTAATGTGACCTAAATCAGTGACCCTTTCTAAAACCAAAGGTCACCTATTAAATTAAATGCCAACTGTTTTGATAATCGATTAATAGGATTGAGAAAT